>JAVSBS010015104.1:15201-31865 GCA_033124195.1 Coracias cyanogaster | reverse complement strand
AGAATCCTGTTTCTGCTCCCAAATCATCACAAATTATCAATCTGCTGAAATAAAACACCCACTTTGGAAACAAAGTCTTTCTAGTTACTTTTGCTCCAAATTTCCGTTCTCACACTGAAAAAAGTTTTACTCAACATTGTTTTCAGATTAGTTATTTCATTACAGTTTTATCTTACAAACATCTTGAATACAAATGAACAGCTGGATTGCTAATGCTTTCCTTCCAGAAAAGACAGCACATTACAGTAATATCTGGCTAATGAGTAAGTCTTTCACTACATTTTAGATCTTGGCTTTTACACAAGTTAATGGTAGAGTTTCTCTTCTCCCCTGCTCTTCTCCAACTTTTGAATCAAATTACAGCAAGTATTACTCATGTCTCACTTTATATACTTTACACTTTAGCTGGAAAAAGATAGGGCGGTAAGAGAGGTTGGTGTAGTCATTTATTAATGTCAGGGAGCTTCAGGCTACTTCTATTCAGTAGGGGAGAACATTGTTATTTCTCTCAGCAAATTGAGGCAAATCCCATCAGTCTTACAAACAAAAATTCTCCATTTGTTCACATTTGATAAGCAAAGGTTCTTTGGTCAACTGCTTACTGACAGCCACTGAGAGACAGCGGCAAGAAACATGGTACATCTTGTGGGCACCCACAGGGAAAGCAACGTTGCACCATAAAAAGGTTCACAGAAATTCCAAGTAGCAGGCAAAAAGGCACAGAGAAATCACTAGAAAGCACATATTAAAACAGGTGTCTGATTGTAAAGTGATATACATATATTATTTATAAGAAGGAGCTCACTGTAGCATCTCCAGCAGGCCAGGTTTGGTCTTTTTTTTGTTTTATATTTCCATATTCAAAATATGGTTGACTTAAGAATTTATTTTATAACTTATGTCAAGCTTTGGAAGTTAGGCTTGATATTCCTGTACATGGATATATGCTTTCAATGACTGTGAAGATGCAAATTAATCTATGACCGTAACTAGAAATTAGTCTTTGAAAATAACTTTAAGTAATACCTGTTGGACAGCACACCTCAATATCCAGTTTTGCAAGCACAGCTACCTACTTCTATGTTTAAAACTCAAGCCCTCCGCACAGTACTTCAACCATCACTTAAGAATTCTACATTAATGCCCTTATTTGAATTGCAGCCACATTATTAGCAGTTCTCTCAAAGGCCACAGCCTTAATAACAAGCCCATAATATTAACAATTAATAAATGTGGATTTAGAAAGGTAATTTCTGTTACATCCACCTTACCAGGGATCTGATAAAAACTCTCAGCAACTGTAGCACCTCATGAGAAGCATGCAGAGAAAGAGCAGGTTATCTTGTTCTTTTTGTTCTTAATCTTTCATTGTGCTTCACTTCCGTGTGCTAAATGAGGATAGATTCTTTGCATGGGAACTCCTCACCTCTCCTTCACCCACCATGACACCCATGCCCACAGAGGACAGGTCACCTTCACTGTTTCCCTTCCCTCTGGGGCCACCCACTCACAGGCAAAAGGGAAGCTAAAAGTTTTCTCATATCACTGATGGGACATGGAAAAAGTATCAGAAATCCTGGCAGGCCTCTCTACCCATCTTGATGATCAACCAAAAGCAGAAGCAGCCAGGAAGCCACATGGCAGGTAGATGGATACAAGAAGAGCAGGGTCCTCTCTGTGTGGTGGAGCAGATGACTGCATCCCAAAACCAGTATGTTTATTTTAAGCTTTTAGATTTTAAAAATAATCTCATTGTTTTTCATATAAGTGAAAAAGACATCTAACCAGTTTCAACCATTTGCAAATAGCAACCAGTATGAAGTGTACAAAACCAAATTGTTGGCACCTTGGTGTAGTTGAATGAGAGGTTCTTTCACAATACTTAGGCATAGATCCCAGTTTTTTCTTTGCCCCAATTCATTAACACAACCTTCCTTACCTCTTTGGGATAATAACATGTGCTCAGTCAGAGGAGTATTGCAGAAAGTAATAATGAAATGTATACAGTGTTAAAAACAATAAGTGTAATGTCCAGTTAGAAGGAGAGAAGCACACAGTCTTGATGCATCACCCAAGCCTGGCTTCCCCAAGTGAAACTCTGGAGGAGGCTCAGCATCAGCAACCCCGAAGTGCAGAGCATTATCTGGTGCTCAGCATCTCTCAGAGTGTGAGCAAGACTGAGTAGTCCCAGCCCACACTGAGTGAAGATTTTCACATCTCACTCTGAAAGCTTTCCAGACTCTGATCCTAACAGAGGTCCTAGGAGACTTTTTAATTTTCATACTTCTCAAACTCAATTTCATTTAGTTGCCACTCTCTCAAATCAAGTCAAAGACTTAGAGGGATGTGAGGAGAAATATAATCTCCTTTCATTAAAAGCAAGGTCTTATCGCAGATCTTCAAGATTTGTATTGTCCTGGCAATAGGGGAGATCATGTAACTGGGAGTGTTTATTTTCTGTGAGGCAATTAGGGTTGAGAGATATGATTGTAATTCTATGTGCTCACATGCAAAACCATGTAGTCACACCTGGGCTAGGCCTGGTCACTCTGGCACCAGTTGCCAAAGTTATTTGTGTGTGCACATATCAAGGGCTTTGTGAGGTCAAAGAGATACCATTCAGTAGAAACGTGGAAAATCTTGTCAGCATAAACAAAATTCTTATAGATTTGAGAGAAATACTGAATTTTATATCACATCTCTCTTTTCCCAGCAAATCTACAAAAATATAGCACGGAAAACTCATGATTACATTTTAACTGCTCTTCTCCACAATTTAGAAAGATGTCCTTTTGTAAGTTTGTTTTTTTTTTTCTCATGCTAAATAATTATTCACTTGAATTCATATCCCTTTTTATCCTTGATCATACTGGTCCCCCAGTTCTGAACACCCAAACAATTCCAGATTCGGTTGGAATCAATTTGTACTACTCGACCTTATCGAGTATACTTTTTTTCCCAGAGGTTAAGAAAATGCATCACTTCTAGCCACTGAGCACTGAGTAAAAAAAACCCCAAACTTACAGGACAGAAAGAAGGCTGCCTGGACAAGACTATGACTTGCTGAGTAAGGACAGCCACAACTGTCAATTATAAAAATGTAGTTTTCTGTTTTGACTGGGGACAAGCCCTTTCAGTAAAATATGATGTCCATTAGTATTTACTGTAGATCAAAAAAATTGGCCCTTAACCTTCTCTGACACTAGAAAGAGCAGAGGATGCCCAAATTAGTCACATGACGTACAGGTACTCAGTTAATCATCTAGCACAACAGCCTCCTCAGGTAATCACCCAAGAACTGCTAATTATGAAAAGAATAGATTATACTGCAAAAGCCATATTTTTAAACTTCTCTCCAAGGCAAGGTGATTTCTCTTTTCTTATCCCTCAGGCAAAGACTGAATGTAATAAACATCAGTATTTTCTTCCACCAGCTTGCTATTCTCAGCTACATCTAATCTCTCACAACTGTTCAGACTCATTAACCTTTAAAATTAAAAATCCCGCAGAATGATGCCTCTCTTAATTAACTTCACTGCTTGTAACTGAAATCATAAAATAAGGAAGAATTTGGTATTAAAATTGGTTCTTAATCACCTCCATTTATACCCCCTAAAATCTGATCGAGATTGGCCCATTTCTTTCGAAGTCAGTGGCCAGTTCCTGCTTACCTGAGTTCTCACACTCTCAATAATTTGTACCTGAAGTCCAGCTGGGTGAAGCTGATGCAAGTGGAGACTCCAGTGACGAGAAGAAACAAAGCGTCCTGAAGCATTTGTAGCCCTAGTGCATTCTCCCTAAGATACTACTGCTGAATTAGTAAGTCCTGAGTTCATCAGCGTCATTAAGCTCTAATTTAACACCACCTTCAACACAAGAAGAGCACTTAACCCTGATCAACTGCAAGTCATCCTCAACCTCATGTACCAGTATTGTTCTGCAGCATCAGAAAAGTCCACAGAATATAAAAATCTTGCACTACACCTTGAAATGTGCAACAAGAAGTGTTACATGTATATCAGATTTGTTTGCCGGGTTCTACATCCCAGGGAATGAATACAGATAAAAATATTAAACATTATGTTTGAGGTAACTTTATGGCTGACATCTAGAAGACTGATTAAAGTTTCTAGATAAAGACTATGGCTAAAACAATCACTCTGCTGGCACATTGGAACTTCCACCACAAGGGTAAATTTTGAGGGCTGACACAAGATTTCAAGATAAAACTCTCACAAGCCTGACTACCTCCTGCTACCTTATTTTTTCGCACAGTTAGCAGCATATGTGTATATGTGTAGGGATGCTCATATGCTCCAAAAAAAAGAATTTCAAAACACTCCCTTACACAAGCTTACCCCATTTCAGAAAAAAAAATGAATCCATATGCAGCAGGTGTTAGCTTATGTTGGTTAATGTGGCTCTGGAAGATGGAATGCTGAGTGTGTAAGAATCCATGGGATGCAAAGACTAAATGGAAATGAGATTAGCATTGTCCGTCTCTAGAGACAAAATGATTATTCAGTCAAAATGATTATTCAAAAAGAGCAGTTTCTGACAAGAGAAAAAAAGATAGAATAAGAGTGGTAGAGAGACAGTGTGCATTGTTCAAAAATTGATAAACAAGCAGCAAGGAACAGGGTAGAGCCTAAGGTATAAGCCACAGAAACTGGAATTACCTATTTACCAGATGCTGAGAATTACTGAGCTGAAAATCTACTGGGAATGGACAGGGCATAAGAATGCAGAAAGACAAATAGACCCATGTTTGGCTCAGGAGCCTCTTGACAGGGACGGAGCAATAACTGCCATTCCCAGACTTATAGGCAGTAGGAATGGAGCTGCCCTTATCAGTCAGAACCTCTTTATACTGATTAAATTAAGGTTTAACAGAGGAAGGGGTGGGGGCTCTAAAATGAAAGGAGTTTACATAAGAATTGCTGTTCACTTCTTAAAATTACAAAGTTGGGGTTCTATTCCCATTACAACGTTCTAAGTTTTCCAGCACACTGTTGTCTACAACTACTGGTATGCAATTATATGTTTCACAAAGTGGCCCAGTTACAGGAAGCCATGAATAAATGATCCTACTAAATTAGCCTCTTTGAGTATTAGTCACTCTTTTTTACAGGAAAAATGGAGCTTGACTCTTCTCTCATATTTATAACCATTTTGAATTGATGTAAGTCTAGCATCCCACTGCATCTACATGAAGTGTTCTACCTTTGCAAGTAGAAGACTCCAATTTGCTATTTTCCTGCAAATACTCATGATATGCAGAACCCGAAAAATTACTAAGTTATTTTATAATGCCATATTTCTAAATAATGAATACTTTAAGTATAAGAATACTCTTTTTCTATTTACCATTATGCAGTAAATGAATGCAGGAATATGAGGGAACTTTCATGTATATTTTTATGTACGTAGCATTACAAGTGTGCATTGACCTTGACATTTCTGTAAATAATAAAACTTTTCTTATGACCACAGAGAAGAAAGGGGGGAAAAAAAGTCATCAAAATACTTTTCCTCCCTCCTCAGCCCAATCCAATTTCAATAAAGAGAGTAAGAGAGGATAGGTGCAGAACCTTATTCAAACAGGTTAGGATACATGCTTTTAACAAGAGTGACTCTTACACTCTTACTATAGATTTGTCATAAAACTTTTCAGCTGCATATATACTAGTTATAAATTTCCCATTTATAGTGACATCATGAATTTTATTTGGAGGAATTTTGCCGACCTTGCCTTTATACAGGAATTTTCCTTCTTGCATAGGAGTATTTAGAAGTGAACAGTGCCTATGGAAGACAGAGACAGCTGTGTTGTTTTGTGTCTGCACAACACAGTGGAGGCATTACCACTTTGCAAAATGTCAGCAACCTACGAGACATTTCTCTTCCCCCTCACAGTAAAACGATAGCAGATTTGCACCACCAGATTACATCTTTCCACTGTAGTAGACACTGAAAGTTTTACTCAGCTATTATATTTCATTATATATTCAAGATCCTAAATGGTAAGGCTGACTGGGGAAAAAAATTAATGCCATAGGACTCCTTTAATGACAGCAGGGCAGCCAGAACTGTCATTATGACACTGGATATTTTAAAAACTGCTTATGTTAATCAGTTGTGTCAGTGAAGGAGGGAAAATATGCGAAGGATTATTAACTAAAATCACCTGCAAAGGGTTTATATTCACAGCTCTGGGCTCCTCCTCTTTTCGTAAGGAGACAATGGTTTTCAGTGCTCCTCTTCTAGCATCACTGGGATTTCACTTTACCCTATTTCAGAATAAATTCAGTACATTAACTTAGTATCTTGTGCTGTGACTTCAGATTAAAGAAGCATGCAGAAGAACACTATAGCTTAAACAGAAAGATAAGTAGGACTAGAAAAATAATGCCTCCTCCTGACTGCTCTCTCTTCTTTTCTAAGATAGTGTTTCTGTCTGAGAAAAAAAGTTACCTATTTGAATAAATGAATATATGAGAGGGACAGTTGGCCTTCTGTGCATATAAGTTGACTAGTTGAGCAATAAATACTTCAAAGACCTTGAGTGCAAGTCTTAGTTTATTGAGAATAAGCAATCAATCAGTCAGAGCACACAACAAGACCTTGTTCAAACAATGGATAATGACAAGTGCCTCAGTCACACAGCTGAGATTGGACAAGTAAGCCTGACATTAACAGCAAAAAAGGCAAAGTCAACAGCATAGAAGTCACAGAATAAGAGAGTTCAGGGAGGTCTCAAGCACTGGAATGTTAACATGCATTCAAATTGACAGAGGGCTTTCTCAAGATTTCTCTTAAACAAAATGTTTATTATTTAAAGCTATCAAAACTCGCCTTGGAAACCAGATTAAATAAATCGTCCACATTTGGAATCTCTATGACTTAAGGCCCACTTCTGTTAAATTAATTTTCATGAGATTAATAGTATCAAGATTATTTTTTCTTCCTGTATGTATTTGTATATGATTTCCAGATTTCACTTACAGCAATCACTCCTGTTTTTAAGCTTCACTGAAAGCAGGCCTTTCTCCAGCAGTTTCTCAAATACATCTTTCTGTATTTCACATGAAATTATAAAAACTCTCAAATTGTGCAGCAAATAGAACCTGACAGTCTTCTGATGATGGATGAACCTGCACTATTTACACAGGAATGGTGGGGATGTCTGGTGAGAGAAGAGGGACGAGATTTGTAGAATGATTTCACATCCTTGGATTAACGAACAGTAACAAGATGAGATGTCATTTGCTTCATCATCCTGGAAAGTACATTTGAAAACAGCACTTGGTTTAACATAAAGATTATGGGTCGGCTTTACTTGCTGCTAACTGCAAATACTAGCATATATAGTCTTCATCCTCCCACACTTTCTGGGAAAGTAGTGAAAATCTTCAGATTAGCAACTCTATATGTGAGAGAGTTTACAAGACCATAAAACCATGTCAGCTGAGGTGTAAAATATCAGTTGATAACCCAGGCTGTTACTGCTAACCATTTCTGCAATGCATTCCAGCAGCCCATTCCTCAAACCTTTAGCTGATCATGTAAGCTGATTTTCCTTGAGCCCTTGCACAACTTTTCTGTTAAAAATTTCCATTACATGGCTGCTGCAACTCATGCATTTATCTTATTTATACATTAAAAAAAAGAGTTGACTAAGAACTTAATTGTTGCCAGGGAATATTTTTTTAAGAGAATCTAATACATCTTTCATTTTTTATAAACTGAGCATTCCTGAAGCTACACAAACAGAGGGCATTACATCTCCATAAATAAGTATCAGTCTTATCTCATCCATTTCCATGTGCACAGGAGACACAAATGCTGGAAATGGAAGTCTGAGGTATATTTCAAAGTGGACAGAGCCAGGATACACTTCCTTGTCCTGTGCTGCACTTGGACAAGGGCCCTCCAAGCCCTCAGCCCCCATTGTGGCTATGAAACAGGTAGAAAGGAATTAAATCACACACTGATCATTGTATCCAATGGCTCCTTTTGGCCAACAGGGAAAGCACTGTGCTGAATTTTAAATGAAGTTAATTTGGTAGACTTTCAGAGTATGAACTGTTTGATGCCCTCTGCACCCCAGAGGCTGCAGAAAGGTGGTAGATTTTTGGCTGTTTGAGATTTCAGGGGATGAAAGGCAAAAGCAATAAAAACTGACCCTGTGCTTTGTTCATTTTCGCCCATTTAGAAAATATATACACATAAGGAAGTTACTGCTTAAGATAAATTCTAGGAAATTTCTTGTTAAATGTTATAGCAGGACATTGATGGAAGCCATCTTGTTTTGAGGACATTGATGGAAGCCATCCTTTGCTTCAAGGATATGGATGGAATCCGTTTTGTTTTGAACGTTGTGGCCTGGCAGGGCATGTCCTGGTGGACTTCTGACTGAGCTGTTGCAGCCAGCAGCAGATCCAAAGCTAGGTAATAGTCGCCCGAATCTGTGATTCGCCGCAAGTTAACACCATCCCCTAGCAGGACCACTGTGATTGGCTGAGCCTTGTGGCGCAGTCCCTATATAAGGGAAGATAAGACTCAGAGACAAGGTCACCTAAAACCGGACCACCGAACTGCCATTGGACCACCGAGTCACCACTGGATCAACAAGTTGTTGTTGGACTGTGGGCGGTGACACTCTTTCTCCCCTTTCTATCTGTTCTTCACTTCCACCCTGCCACCTTCTTCTTTCTTTCTCCCTCTCCTCCCTGTAAGCATCTTTTACCGGGCTATATGGTTATTCACCCTCTTTCCACCAAGGGAGCCTGTTAATAAAGCCTATTCTTTGTGCACTCAAACCCTTGTTGTGGTTTGGACTCTGTTTGTCGGGATCCACACTTAATAATAATACCTATTGGAACGGTAAAAATGTGTACCAACCTGTAGTTATTTTGAAGCATTATGTAGTTTGAAAGACAGAAATATACACATGCAAAAGGTTGCTATTCACTCAAGCACTAAGGAGAAACATGTTTTCCTAAGATACTTTTCTTTAAGAAGACTTTTTTCTTCTAAGATTTGTATTATTGTTGTTCTAAGCTAATTTTGGTGCAATACTATTAATCTGATCCATAATCAACTCTCCAGGAATTTTTCACAATGACAGAGAAAGACTTTGGCTAAAATATTTTCAATTTCATCCCTCTTTTCTTCTAGCTGTTTACAGGGCTTCCAAAAGGATTAGCAGGATACACACTAGCAAGTGCGTGACTACGACATGATAGGCGGAAATTTGGCTAGACTCAAAGAGCAGTGGTCAACAGTTCAAAGTCTAAGTGGTGGCTAGTTTCTGAGAGCCAGTACAGGGGCTCACATTATTTAATATCTTCATCAGTGAGCAGGGATGAAGGACTGGGAAGGCTTGTGGCTGATGCCAAGCTAAGGGGAAGAGTTTCTACCCTGTGAAGCATTGCCATGCAGAGGGACTTCAATAAGCCAGAGGGATGGACAGACAGGAAACACATGAAGTTCAGCAAAGACAAATGCCATGGCTGCCCTGGGGATGGAAATGGCCCTTGCAGCAGTACAAGCTGGGGATGGACTGCTTGGCTCATAGCTCTGCAAGAGGTGTCTGGGCAAGGAGTGCAGAATAATGGCATACCGTGCTGCATTAGCAGAAGAGCATAGCCAGAAAGACAAGGGAAATAGCATTCCTACTCAGCACTTGTAAGGCTGCATCTGTATCCAGTTTGGGGCTTACCAATAGATGAGACATATTTGCAAATTGGAAAGAGTCCAGAGAAAGGCCATTTAGGTGGGGGCTAGAGCAGACAAAATCCAAGGAGAGGCTGGTGGAACATGCCTGTAGAGCCTGCAGAAGAGAAGAGTATGGGGGAACCTAATTGCAGCCACCTGATACTGAAAGAGAAGTTCTCATGAAACTGGAGCTAATCTCTTCTCTGAAATGCTCATCAAGAGGCAACAGTCACAACATGTTGCAGCAAGAGAAACTCTAATTGGACATAGTAGGAAAATAATTCAGACTGAGTGTGACTAAGCACTGAAAGACATTGTACAGGGACACGGTGGAATCTCTGTCTTCAGAGATTTTCAAAAGGTGACCGGACAAGGTCCTGAGTAACCTGAATTAAATCTAAAGTTATTCTTGCTTTGGGTTGAACTAGATGACTTCTGGAGGCTTCTTTCTATGTGTCTCTTCAACCCAAACTCATGCTTATGGATACAGCCATCTCAAAAGGATAGGGATGGACTGTGGTCCCTCTGTCATGTTAAAAGAAAGCACAAGAGCTGCTTGCCTTCAGGACACCAGGTGCAGAAGCTGCATGCATTGGAGGATTAGGGGGCTAGAACACTTCCATACATCAACTTTCCACTGCATTATCTGGAAAGCACTGAACATTGTTGGATTTTGTGTAGAGCCCAGAAGAATCTCTTACGTGCAGAGGAGAAGAGAGCCAGGACAGCAAAGCAGTTAGTCCAGGAGACCAGCATTCTTGTATCCTGCCCATTCAATAAACTCACTGAATCTCTCCGGGAAGCTGCAGTGAGACCGTCTTTACATTTACTCAGAACACTGACTAGTGAGGTTCAAGTCCTTTGGACAGCTTTATAAGTTAAATATTTATTAATTTGAGTTACTATAATAGCATAAGTGTTTACTGTCTGTGAGAATTGCTTCCTTTTGGTCTCCTCCCTGCAATTTTCTACAGCTGGAAGTTGTTCTTTCCTTCACATTGCCTGACTGGCCTTTGAACTCCCCCTCACCTCACTCCATCCTTCCTGTGCAACTGGCACTAGACTCTAATTTCAGTTCACTTTTCCACTCTGCTACTACTTCATCCACTCCCTCCTCAGCACAGACAGCTTGAGAGAACACTTACTTGCAGTTTTTATGGATTTCACGTGGTCTGTCATTCCTAGCATTCCTGCTACCACTTTCTGCATTGTTTTGTGTATTCGGATGTTGTGTCAGACCAGGTGCTTGGATACTGTGGAAATGGGTGTGGTGACATATTATGGCAACCAGAACTTCATAACAGCACTCTGAATATCTGGGATTAGGTGAGTGCAAACTCTGCAGGAATTCACAGCACCAGGCAAGAATCCATGAAGGAGTAAAAGTAGGGAGATATATTTGTACTTCCAAACAAGCCACCCTCTGGTGCATGGCAGCACCAAACAGCAGTGGTCAAGGTTTGCTTGCAGGGTAATGAAGAAAGGTCTTCCTCCTGCAAGCTGCGACAGGACAGACACTGACACAGAAGGGTTTTCTCATCTTTCCCATATTGTATGCTCCTCTAACAGACAATAAAACACTAGTGTCTTTGAGGATTTTGTTATGTTTTTTAAGGAAAAAGAAAGTAACTGTAGCTGATTACTCAACACCAAATTTGTGGAATTGCCTCTTTATTAGCCAAAGGATAAACTAAGCAGTTCTGTGAGTGCCCAGATTAACGCAGCCTGGTGGATTAGAGCACCACAGGTGTGACTGACATCATGTGTTGGGTTACACATGAGCTGAAGCTTTCTGCACAATGGAGACAATCAGATGTTTTTTCTCTTTTGATTTTCCTAGTGTTGCATGATGAGTGAAGTTATCTTGTGATGTGCCAAGCCACAACTATAGTCTATCACTTTCCTCTCACTACCCACTTAGTTTCATAAAACTTGTAGAAAATCAATTGTCCTTCACAATTTTTCTCTCTGGCCAAGGTCTCTCTGGTCAGGTGACATCATCTACCTCTTCTACCTCTGGGAGCTTACCCAGATAAAAAAGCATGTGGTGTGTGTACACACGCACAGAGAAGATGAGTATGTAAGTCTCATCATTTTAGGAAATTTGCCTAGACAAATGAAAGCAAAGAGATGGGGCAGAGAGGTATATTTAGGAGTCAAACGAGTTTTGTTTGGTTCAGGTTCTTTTTTTAATGAACAAAGAGGTTTAGGACACTTCATTCTACTTGCTTTTGGGCATCAGGATATTTTCAACAACCATATGCTTACTCACTTTACAACATATCTAGATAGCGACCAAAGCTCAGGCATTTCCCATTTCAATTCCATGCTTCCTGTGAAGACTGCAGTATATAAATGCCATAATTTAAATTGTTTTATAGAGCCCATGAATGTAATCAATTTTAATTTGCACCTATCAGTTTGTAAGTTGTTATAATTACAGTAACCTTTGAACAATAAACCTCTAAAAACATCCATCTTGTAGGTTTTGAAATAAATACAACAGGATGTAAATAAAGTCCAGGAAAAAAATCATGCTCTTAACTCATACACATGTTCACAGTTGTATTTTTAGGTTATATATAATAGACAGCAATCTTTCTTTGGAAGCCAACACACACTTCCCCAGTGAACTACAGGATACACATAAATAATCAGGGCTGGAAAAAAGGTCATCACACGGCTAGAACTGAGGTTAGCAATAGCACCATGCAAACCAACCATTCAGAAAGCCTTAAGCAAAGCAAATCAAGCCAAGTGCAATATAAATGACTGTACTGAAAAGACTTAATTCTAGGGATAAGCCAACCTTGAACCTTATAGTTCAACTAATTTTATTAAGAATTGACAAGTAGTGAGAGAAGTTACACAGTTAAGACACAGCACAAGGGAATACGAGTGCAAAAAACAAGACAAGGAGCATTTAATAAGGTACAAGGACCACCAGCTGAGCTCACAAGAATCAATAATAAAGAGCTTGGTCCCAAGGTCTCCTTACTGCTGCAGTAGAGAACATATTAACAGTATATATTGACTTGCAGTTAAGGATTCCTGGAAATGTTTCCCTTTTGATTTTTGCAATACAAAATCTAGTTAACAGTAAAAAACTAATATATTGATAAACTGTGTCTGTTTCCCATCAGAAAAAAAAAAAAAGCAGATTTCATCAAGAGTTGCTTATCTGAAAGCTCAATTTTTTTATCTGAAAATCAAGTTTCTCCCATTTCAATGCACTTGGGCACTATCCTGTGGTCGTGTTGTGATCTTGTTTGCTTTGTTGGGCCAGAATCCCGAGACAGATTTACCTGCACTATACCTTATGTCTAGAGACTCCCATGCTTCAAGCAAGAGAGTCTCTGTCCAAAAGCAGGAGTAGTTTCATGGAAGGCACTGCTATGTCCATGAAGAATGAACCCCTCACAGATGCCTACAAATTTTGCTCAGAGTATATAGCATGCTAAGAGTCGCTGCTTGTCAGGAGGAAAGGTAACAGAGGAGAAAGCAGGAGATTCAGAGGTGTTATACACTTTGCAATTGAATTGTTGTATGTTTTAAACACTGTTTCACAACACTAATTAGGAAGCTAAGCCCTGTGATTTACTGAGATTCCTAAATATCTTAGAAAATCCCTCAGGGAGAACTGTAAAATGTAGGAACTCCACTACTTGACTGTAACTAAACAGACTTGAGTTTGAATCTCACTCCAATCTGTCCACAAAGTCTGCTTTCTATCTGAAATTTCTTCTGTATGTTCCATATCAAGGAAATATATTTGCTTATTTCTTTGTTTTTCTTTACTCTCAAAAGATTCCTATAAACCAGATAAAGCATCTTGCTTTGAATTCTGAAGGCATTTTAAATTAATACTGCATACTTAATCTTGTCTTAACATGCTTTTTGGTTTGTTTTTTTTTTTCTTTTGGTCTGGGAGCTGTATTTGATGGGATGCAGCAGTTGTACAATCATACTGACTAACTGATGCTCACTGTTAAAGGGAAGTTATGAAACTTTGTTTCATAATATAAACATATGAAACTTTAGTTTAAAAAAAAAATTTTCAGAATCTTAAAAGAAAACTGTTTCTATTTACATAAGAAATAGTTATTGGGAGTAGAAAACAGAGGGTCTATTCAAATCTTAGCTAGATGAACAGTTATTTGTAGCTCCTTTAACAGAACTAGGGTGGTTGAATATCATGTGCTAGAGCCTGATCTCATTTACCTGAATGGCACAATGGGAGCTGAGTTACTCCTGATTTACATCAACATAAACAAGAACAGAATCAAGCCATGCAAGAGCCCTAGCGATATGCTTAGAATGAAAATAAAAATCTCCACACTAGACAAACCCGCCAGACCAGAGGGATTCCTGGTTTGAATTCTTGCTATATGACAATTGCCAGTCCTCTGGCAAAACTGCTGATTGGTATGTACGAATCCTTACAGTTATGAAGGACATCTCTTTTCAACAGATAATACATAAAGTCAGTGTTTGGGAAGTGCCAATGTCTAGTCATGGGCAGAAGAAAATAATCTGGTAAAAACAATTCCTCCTTCCTCACCAATTGGATTCATTTCCTGTACACCTGAAACAAATCTGCTCATTTTACTGACAAAAGGGGCTTTTGTATTAGTTACCTGCCAAGCTGGTTGTTCTTTGGAGCCAATCTGAAGCACAACATGAATCTTTTGCTACATTCCCAGCAATGCTCTTGGTTCTCACTTGCAGCCCACAGAGCAGCTGCAGGAGTTGTGATGGAATTACAGCACAGCTGGCTGTGAAGAACATGATTACACTTTAAGGTGCACTTGCAACCCCTGAATAAAAATTCAATCTGCACATGTCTGATGGAGACGTCACTCAGGAATAGACATGTATGTGAGCAACACACTTTCTACGGTAAATTCAAAGTATATTCAGTGCCATGCAGGACAGACATTATTGCAGAGCTGTGAAAAACAGTAAGCCCAGGAGGGGAACGTTTGAAAGCAGGCTCACAAACCCGACAGGTCCAGCTGGTTCCTGGATGGTTGTTTGACACAGATCCCATCTGACCATTTAATCTGAAATTTTCTAATGAGCATTTACTTAGTTCTTATCACCTGTAGCAACTACCTTCTTCACATTACAACATTGTATAGAGACATCAAGTCCCTGTACACTTGATTATTCTTGCCTTACTCTCCAGAACTCCATTTTGGGGCTGAGACTACATTGCATACTACTAACAAAACCACAATGATATGTCCAATAAGTGCACCAGAAGTCTGGTGAGAAAGCAAGTATTAAAGCTGGATCTGCAAAGATCTGTTGAAGTATCCATATTACAGGGCCATTATTATTCTTCAAGGATTGCCAAAAGATTGAGACTGTATTTCAGATGCCTATTTGCCTGCTAAGGTTTTCTCACTTACAGTTATGATTTGAAACACAGTATTCAAGTATAATAACCTTGTACCTTTCTCCTTTCATCAAAATGTCATCAGCAACACTAATTTCAGAAATATATAAAAGATGTAATCCTATTAAAAACGAAAATTATTTTGAGAGGATTTCCAGGCTGCCAATCCACACTGACTACATCAATTGCTTTATTTCCCCTGTTTATTTGTTAACTGAGGCACTCTAACAAATTCATCTGGCATAGAATTTAGGCATTAAGTAACCTAGATGTCTGAGCACTGAGAAATGGTACTTAAATATCTTTCTAAAATATTTTAAATCTTGCATGCCTTTGAAACTTTCCCAGTAGACTAAAACACATCACTGTTAATGACCAAAAAAATTCCTGAGCCTCACCTTTAAAAAATCTCAGCCAGAATCATGAGTTCATAAAAAATTAAACTCAGTAACTCTCCTTCAACATCTCCCAAATAACCAAGGAAATTGAATTTACTTTTAATTGTGAGATTATATGAATTCATTATCCCACTTTTTCACCAATATGGGCAAATATATTTTTTCTCTCCTGTGCCACTTTTCTGTCATTGGTAACTGTACCTAGTTATATCTTACCCAGTAATAGACCAACAATGTTTTTTAGGATTGTTTTTGCTATATAAGTGAAAAACTTTCTTGCAGTCCATAAATATACCAACCACTGATTTTTCCTTTTCTAATTTTTGCATCCCTCTTCAATTTTCTATAATTTTAAATATCTACTTTGTATTCACTAATATCAGCTTCTTCTTTAGTAAATATTACTCTTCTTAAAGCTATATAGCTACTTACACGTTCTTCTCTACACCATGTGGGGTTTTGCTTTGTTTTTAAGATGCAATCTTCTTTCTAAGTTGTAGAAAAGCTTTTGTGGGCTCTCATAGAGTTTTCTTAAATCCCTCATTTCTCTTCTTCATCAGCTCATTAGTGGCCCTTTTTGCACGATGAATATGTGTAAGTGCATGTCACAGTGTATTTTTCTACTTATTTAACACACATATCCAAACACAGTAGTAAAAATCTATTTCCTCAAACAACAACAAAAAAAACTGATTATGAGATGTCATCACTCCCTCTTGAATTTTTAGAGTAAGGTCCAATATAATATTTCTCTGTTGTGAGTACGGTATCTTTTCAGCTCAGAAATGATTATTTAAAAGCTTCTTGAAAATCCAGATATTTACTTCTATAATATGGAATGTCCAACACATTGCTCACACTAAAGTTTGCCAGGATAACACAATCTATTTTCCTTGATTAAAAAGTACTTATTAGGGACAGTACTTTGGTTTTTTGTTGTTACTACATTAGATGACAACTGAATTCTTTGTCATGGGGTTTTTTTTAAGACCCTGATCCGCAAACACCTAAGATCACTAGCTTCAAATTGTCTATAATTTGGAGACTTCTTTTCCTTTGACATACTTTATGGCCTCAAGTTGCGTCAGGGGAGGTTTAGATTAGATATTAGGAAGAAATTCTTCACTGAGAGGGTAGTTAGGCAC
>JAVSBS010015104.1:0-15101 GCA_033124195.1 Coracias cyanogaster | reverse complement strand
AGTTAGGCACTGGAACAGGCTGCCCAGGGAGGTGGTGGAGTCACCATCCCTTGAGGTGTTTAAAGAACGAATAGATGTGGTGCTTGAGGATATGGTGTAGTGGTTAGAGAGATGCTAGAAGAAAGGTTGGACTTAATGACCCTGGAGGACCTTTCCAACCATAACGATTCTGTGATTCTGTAATATATCACTAATCCTGGGGAGGGTTTTGCTTAAGTGGTCCTTCCTTGGTTTTAATAATTTTAAACCCCTCCATCATGCTTATTTCCATCTCATATGTATAATGAGATGGAAAATACCTGAAGTCTGTTGTGTCTTCTCACCACAGAAGGCGGGACAACATTGCACAAACACTCCCTCCTGCTTGTTCAGGACATTTCTGCTCATCACCTTCCATCTCCTGCTGTGTACAACGGTACCTGCTTCTCCTGCCTGAGGTGATTAATGTCTGACTATTTTCATCCTGATTTTCACTTTCTTTCGTTCATCAGCAGCCAGATTCCTTCTTCATAGATCTGGAGAAATGCTGCCACTCATAGTAAGCCCTCCAAGAACTCTTAACTTTCTCTGATATGTCACACTACCTCACTTACTATCCTTTCATTTACTTTCTTTCCTCTTTATCTGCTAGACCCATATACTGCTGTATTTGAAACAAGGTGGCAGCAAGAAAGGGACAGATTTGGATTTTACTCCTTTCTAATTTGCCACAATCCTCATACTTTGCACCTTTTGCTCTTTGTGGAGTTCTGTTTTGGTGAAGCCAATTTTCATTAGCACAAATACTCAGAAAAGGCCAGACATCTTCCTTACATATCTTGCTTACTGCTCATAACTATCTTTCTTTGTATCTAAGCTGTGATATAATATGGCTCTGATTACATTTGCACAGCTGTAGGTCTATTTGCTTAAATGGAGTTATTCCTGATGTTACAAAACTGTCAGAGCAGTAAACGCAATAACTTCATAGCATAGCAAGTCTTTTTAGCTAAAACAGGGTTCTATTATTATTTTGTCAAAATACGATGTTTTCATTCTGACCTAGATAACAATCTCTTTCCCTCCCTCCTTAAGACAACTATGAAAATGAGATTGTAAATCTCCTATGGAGTAGAGACTTGGACAAATCAATAATTTATGTTATGATTTTGAGAGACTTTCACCTTGAGGAAGCGGCAGCCCTATCATGATTCTGTAGACCTTGTTTGAAAATATTTTCCATTACTAATAGGGAGAACCTCTTTTTTTTGTTATTATTATTTATACAAGGCTCCTTTGATTTCCAGTGTGTGACACTTCAGAATGAAAATGGTGTCTGCATTAATTAAAAACAAAGATGAGGACTCTTACTTTCCTCCCCCCTCACTTAAAATCCAAGTAAAATGCTGGCAGGCAACACTCAGCATGTAGTGCTCTACTTCCAACCATGAACCTGTTTTATAGATTTCTGTCATTTTAGCTGCTCCTGGCTAAAATCACTGTTTATAACAGTGAGTTGGAAACAAAAATGAACAGACAGTAAAGTGCAAAATGAGGGATAGGTAAATGTGGCAATTAAATAAGCCTTCTATAAATCTGAGGCAGAAATCATGTCAGTTATACACCTCCTAAACAAGACCCTAGCAGTGGAAGGTTCATGCTGAGGCCTGTAGGTGAAAAACTTCGGGAGTTTGTGCCCAATCATCTTTGTTTTGACCTCCAGAGTTTTGTCAAATGCAGAATGTCATGTCAACAACTCACTTCCCCACATCTCCCATTGTTTCAAGAAATCTTCATTATGACTTGTAGCAGCATGTTTGAACTGCTTGCTTCCTTCCTTCCTTGCTTCTTGTAGTGATCAGGTAAGATTATTAATGGTCACCCATTCCTACCCATTGTACTGTAAGTCAAAACCAGTCACTTAAAGTGAGGCAGCATGCCTAGGTATGCCCACATAAAGTACATATACAAGAGCTCCTGGAATGGCATAACCAACGCAAGGGCTGAGACAAGTCTCCTGGTAGAAGTTCCATATTTCCATCTTGGCCACCACAGGCAGCTGTGACACATCTGAACCCTAACTAGAGATAGCAGATGACCTTCAGGCCTTCTGGAAGTTGTAGAAGTTGTGTCTGCTGTATGCCAGGTAAAATTACTCCCTACTTCTTTATAGCAAACCAAATCTAGGATGTGCCAAAGGCCTACAAAACCTGGCAGAACAGGAAATAATACAGAAAAAAAGAAATTAAGGGAAAAGTTCTTTGGGCTGCGATTTTCAGTATCAGCACCAAATTTCAGGTCCAGTGGATTTAGCCTTTGCTTAAAATGAAGCACCATGATGCATAATTTTTACAGATTTGTGGGATGAATTTATTTGCTTTGTGCAGACATTCACCTATCACTCTAAACACCCTTTCCCACAATTCACTCTTAGCACTGTGAAAAAAACTTCTGAGCTACATGATTCTGGAAATATTAATCTATTTTGATTCACAGTCTGAAAAAATAAGCCCATGCTTTACTGAAATTGAAAAAAGAACCCCAACAAACCACTCATTTTACTCATTTTACTTTCCCAAACTTCTGAAGTCTTGATAAAGCTTTATGTTGCAGTCTTATATTCCTAACATTAACAGGATATCACATCAAGCAGGGCACAAATCTAAAACAAACTCCAGAAACACAACTTTTCATCAAAACAGAAAGCACGGTTTTATTTAAATATTTTCTTTTTCATGCAAAATTCAAACCAAGTAATGAATGAACAGAGAGGATGACAAAAACTTTCATGGTCCCTGATAAATTAAATATTGTCTAACTGCTATCTCAAGGTCCCAATAATAACTATTGGGTTTTTAACAACATCAAACAGTGATCAAAACTCCCAGTACACATCAAGATTTATACTGGGAAAGGAAACCCAGACCGCAACAACCCTACAACCTGTAAAGATTCAGCTTAATAGACTGGGAATTATATAGTTCAGCCTTGCTTCTAACTCCTAGTCTCACTCCTTTCCCCTTTCTCATATTAGATATTTTCCTTTTTCCGTATCTGTCCTCACCCCTACAAAGCAGCTCAGACATCCAAATATTTACACAGCATTCATGGTGGCAACTCTGTGCCTGAGACAAACTGGTGAATATGTAACATGATCTTAAAAAATGCATGTGATGCATGCATCAACTTAATGAGTACTTTCATGGTGTCCTTTTATTGCATTGAGGGATCAGTTTATCTAAAAAGAGAATCAGATTAAGTCACTTTCATTCTGAAACCTTGATAATTCATCTGGCTAATCAAGGAGAATTATTTGAAATTAATCAAAGGACTCCAATTCTTCTATCATAGGATGGGATGGGATGTGCCATTTGCAATATCAGGGCATCCAGGACATTTTGATATGCCATTAGAGGTCTTAAAAATGTGACATAAGAAGTGAGCTTCCATCTTAGCAGTTAGTAACCAGAAAATTCACATAGGAAACTACAGGTATATTAGAAACAGTCATTCAGAAACCTCACAGATTGCTGCCTTCGCGTATTGCCTATGAAGTGCGCCCATTAACAAAGTGGCAACCGTATCCAATTCTAGTCAGTCAGGCAAGATGGATGATTCCATATAAGCTGGACAAATATCTCAAATCTTTAGCATTTGCAAACATTATATTTCAGAAGCAATACTCAGTGTAAAATCTGACATAAATTACACTTTCATAAAAGTCTTCAAATATTTTTGTATTGGCACATCCTGGTAATTCTTACCCATGTTTGTTTGGAAATAATCAAACAAAATTGGCTTACAAAAATAATTTCTTGACACATTTTCTCCATCTCTTCTAACTAATAATTCAACTCCAGAAGTTTCACTGCTGTTTTTATAATGTATGCTTTTTTTTTTCACCTGGGTCATTTCTTACCCATGTGAAAGTTCTATCTCACTTTTTGCCTTCAACAGTTTGAAAACTTTAGAGAAATCATTAATATTAAGAAGAATGCAAAAGACGATAGTTTTCTCATCTTATCTTTGTTTCTCTTTCCTCTGGGCCACATAAGGATGTTCAAGTCAGCAGAGACAGTGTTGCTCTTTAAAAAAAACTGCTGATTTAATATTTAGTAGGTGATGGATTCCACCTCAACAATCAGAATCAGGAATAAAAATAGTCTGAATCCCACTCAGTGCCATGCACAAATCCATAGATAGAAACCCAAAGTATTGTGCAGCACAACATTTCCTGCTCAGTAAGCTGGAGACAAGCTGCTGTGATTCCCTATATATACACATAGATTCTGAGCTGATGCCTGTCAAACCAGCCTCTGGTTAAGTGGCAAGCATAATATAGCTTCCTTTCCCTAGAGGTAACTGTCCTCATTACTGAGGCGAATGAACCCCTAGGTATATAATAGAATCTTCTTTAAAATATTCATCATATGACAGCTGATATTTCAGCCATATTTGGCTGGAATGCTACATTTTGGGGAATTTAGTACTCCAAAGTCAATTAACCTAGTATTTTGCTCACCATCTTATTTTTTTTTAATCATAAATCATTAAACATTTATGTCAGTATGTAACTTGTTACTTTCCTATTCAGGGCTGAGCAAGATGTGCAGACAAGGGTTTCTCTACCACAGCAATGTCCATTACAACATCTGGACTAGTAAGGCTGAAACTTTCCACTTTCACTCAGCCGGAAAACATCAGCTTCTCCAAGGTGAGTCACATCATCCAGTGTGGTTCTGTTTACTTCACACTTCTGAGAATCAACACTGCAGGCTGTGAAAACCTCCCTCTGCCAGCAGGTCTCAGGAAGAGCATGGGCAGACAAGGTGAAATAAAACAGGGGCCAGAGTACTTCACCAGAAACCAGAACAAAGAAGCTCTGTAGGGAGAGAAAGAGAGATAAATACTGTGACGGGTTATGCAGCCTGAACATTTCCATCCTGAAACACCAAACCATCCTTTGCTTTTTGCCTCTCCATTCTTACTTCTTTCTTTAAAAAACACTGGCATTCTCCCTGCCTCCTCCCCTCATTTGTTTCCCTAACTGTTCTTAATTACAGCCACAAACTTCAATAGGTCCTATTCCACTGGCCCTTCCACCATACCCCTCCGACCACAAGCACCTGCTGCCTCTTCAATTTAACCTTTCACAACCCTTCCCAGTCCTGGTTTCATGCATGGCACATAAGGCAAGTGCACAAAGAAGCCCTGCCAGCGCAGAGGGAGGGTGTCACCAGCACGCAAGGCTGTGCAGGACGTTTACGCAGCACTTGCTCACACTCTTGACAAGCCTTCCTGACACCAACACAGCATTCCAGCACACGGGTATTATTTTTAAGTGATTTCTCATGTGATTAGGACTGTCTCTCCATTCCCATAAGCTATTGAAGCACTGGTGGCAAAAAATTCATCCTCACTCTCATCAGGACTTGTTTGTCATCAGAATTCCTCTTTAGTTTTAGTCATTTGCTTAGTCTTAATCTACTGATCTCATTATGCTGGTCTAATTAAAATAATTTGCTGACAAATATTGTCAGTAATGTTACAGTTGGCTAAATTAACACTGGCTTAGCCTTCGCTTTTTTATCAGCTTAACTATGCAGCACTGATTGATGAGCATTTAAAAGCAGGAATTCCTTTCTTCAGGTCAAAGGCATAAAAGGAAAAGCTGGAGATTTGAATGTGATACATCAACAAGCATTACCAAAGAAAGTCTGATATAGTCATGCAGAAGGCAAACCAAACATACCTCTCCACAACTTCCCTGCAAGCTAGGTCTTAACAACAAAGACGCCTTTGGCCCAGCCTGTTATAACAGCAGGAACAAAGCTTAGTATCTTGCTGTAAAATTACTGTTATAAGCAACATATCTGTTGTCTAACTCTAATTTACTTTTTTGGCATAAAGTGAGTATTTCTAGAGCACAAGTATTCCTACAGACAAAAATTAATTGCAATATTCATCACCATATATGTCTAAATGATAGGAATGCTGGAGTGTTTTACAGTGAAAACACATCCAATTTTAATGAAGTTCAAAAGAAGAAATGTTTATTTATGGATTAAAGTACACAAAGATCTGCTGCTCGCACTTTCTGAAATACTGACAGCTTTTTCTTTTTTTTTTTAAGAGAGAAACAGAGTGCAAAGGAAAGAAAGACTTCACATCTTGTACGTAGTTTTGGTGAGTGGATCAATGTTCTCAACAGACAGGCAGAAAGCGCCTGGGTCTTTTGACACTGGTTGAGAATACATGATATACAATTGAAGTCTGAAGAAGAAGTTGCCTCTAAGAGGTTGCCTCTGGTGAAAGGGTGGAGATGTTGTGCTGATAGCCCATCACAGCTGCAGCGGGATGTCTCAACACGTTTTGAGAAAAACTGCATACTTCTCTGTTTGGGGCTCAGCTTTGCTGCTGTTCAAATTCAGTGACATTGTCTTAACATTCCTAAAGTTATTCTGCAGAAAAGAGGTGGAATCCAAATTAGAAGAATATCCTAGAGACATTTATTTTCTATTTAATAGGTTCTTAAGAGAAAAGAGCATAAACACATATCTAAAATTAGACACTCTACTGAAGACCTAAATAAAAACAACTTTAAGAGAAGATGTGAAGGCCTTAGAGCGACATGTAAATATAACAGGACTATGAAAAAAGTTAAATATAGTGAAAAATCCAGCACTGGATAAAAATCCCAGAATGCTCTTCCCCACTTCAGCAATTTGCAACCACCGCCTATTGAATGAGAGCTGCTGCTGATGGTCTTCACAATGATCCATTAACTAATGGTGTGAAGAAATATTACTGGGGGAATACTGGCCTCCCCAAAATACAGATTCAGCCTGCTTGGAGTCAGATGTTAAGAAAGAAAATGCTAACACCACTAGAAAATTGTGGCTGTGCATGGCCTTGACCATATTGCACTCTATCAGCAAGAATCCACGTTTGCACAGTCTTCAGCAAGTTAACTAATGCAAGAAATCCTGAATTTTTTTAAAAAAGGTTTTTCTTCGATTTCTCAGTTCAGGCTGGCTGTCTGGACAACTCATTTTTGGGAAGGGCACAAAGGAGAAAAAGAAAATATGACATGCAGGTAATCCTTACTGCTCTGAGAACTACTGCCAACACTGACCTGCTGTGAGACCATCTGAAGATAAGAAAAGATACAATCTGTTGCCATTACTACAGTCCAAATCCTGTATGGATTCAACCACAGGAAAACAGCAAGTCCAGAGTTAGACCCTAGCTTACGCTACCTGGACAGAAAAGTAAAAAAAGACAATTTCTGCTAAGCCAGCTAACAGCAAGCTGCTTCAACACTGCCTCAGGCCATGCAGCCTCAGCTGCACCATCTGCCCTGGAAAGACTCCAGAGAGGAAGGAGCAGCTGAGAGTACAACAGGCTGAGGATCCAGTATAACCATGACTGTTCTGTGCTATGAGTTCACCTGAAACCTCATCTGCCCAGATCTCATTTCTTGTTCTCAGACATCCACTTTTGTTATTTTTGATGTGTTCTCCTCTATTCAGCTGTCTTAGTTATATATCTCCCTGTAAGTACTGGTTTCATATGCCTTTCCAGTGTGTAACCTTCTCCCTGAATTCACAGAGAGCATCCTGGGTAGCAAGCACGGTGAAATGCCAAATGATGGAGGTATTAGGCACCAGGAATAAAACACAAGATGAGATTTTTTGTAAGGGCTGTAAAACCCCTCCAAAGTCTTGGTGACATCAATTGTTAGAGACAGAGGTAAAATGCTTTTTCCTACATTCAGCAGCAAATTTCCCATTGACTTCAACACTGCAGGATATGTCCCTGTGCACTGACACAAATCTGTATATGAATGCATAGAGGAAGAAGTGACTTGCAGCAAAACAATTTTTTATCTTTTGGTTCTGAGGAGTAATAGCAAAAACCTCTCCCCTTTCAATCTGTATCTCAAGGAACTCACCCACAAAGAGATGTTACACTCTGGATCACACTCTTTGTCTTCCCTTCCTTGACATCTTACCATGCTTCCCATTTTGTTTATACATTTTCTTTTTATTCTTGACATGCAAAAGTGACCAACGTTATACAAGGCCATAATGCAAAGACATTTGTGCTTTCTGAGGGTAGACAGTGTGAGCTAAGGAATAAAATCCCATGGTCTCCTACAAGAAAGCAGTACGAATCATCTGAAGACATTGGTGTGAAAGCCTGCATTTTGGCTAACAGATCAGGGAGCAGATTGTGGATATTTAGGTTGTAAAGTGCAAGTCTACAAATTCAGCTGGCGAACACGACTATCTTGCAGGCAGCACAAGACGCACACCCTTTGCAACTCTCATTCACAGGATAGAAAGAAGAAAGAGCGACTCGTGAGCTACACTGACCCAACCCACAGAGCAGAGGAGCAGCAGCTGTCCCCTGGTTACACACCTATACACCCCAAGTCCCTTTCTGCCAACTACAAAGGCAGTAGTACCCATGGGGCATCTCCACATCAGGCCAGAAGACACTCCTGTCAGTGCAGAGACCATCATCCTAAAAACCTTCCATGCTCCTGCAGCTGTACGTGGGTCCATGTGTATGCATGACTGACATATTTTGCTACTGTCTTCACCACATCAATGTCAAATCTTACATTGCCTTCAGCAGGAGCAGGGCAGGAACCTTGCATGGCATCAGACGAGTTGCTGAATAGAAAATGCACATTAACTGGAAACTGCCTTCAAATTTCATTTTAAAGAAAGACTGGAAAAATCTGCCATCATTTCCATCTTTACAGATGGATTAAAAAAGACACCTGCAAATAATTTTAAAAGCTGCCTATGTTTTTTTCACATGCATAAAAATTATTTTCTGCTTATGCTTTTCAATACCTGAATCCTGATTACTTCCAGTGGTCTTACTGTTCTGCAGGAAAGCACTGCTTCTCTGCTGCTAGCTCCTCACATCCCTGAGGTAAGGACAGAACCTGCTCTTGAAATGAAATAAGCACACGTATGTTTGACTCCATCCATAGGGCCTGCATGTACAGCAGATAGATTACAAAACCTCACTTGCAACTATTTTATTATCACTGTTAACTGCTGCCAAAGCCATTTACTTTGATATCTCTGATATAATCCCATCACCACTTCCGGGAATACAAAGCAGACTAGGAAATGGTAGAGGTGGTCAAAAACTACAGGAGAGGAAGTCAAAATTCCTAGGCCAGATAAGAATATAAGGATAGGTGAAGGAGAAGAATGAGCAAAATGTCCTTTATCACTCACTGCAGTGGGTTCACATGTGCATGTCTACATCTCTCCCCTTCATTCATGTTCAGTTCTCAGACTGAAGCCACCATTATCTCCTTCCCACTCATGGAGAGGCACATGCAGCTGCACATTACCTCTGCCAACAAACACCAAAAACACTGTGAGGCTCAGACAGGTAGCTGTATAAAAACAAAGGAAAAAACAGCATAAAAATACTCTCTAGGGATAGAACAGGTCAAAAGAGTAGTCCCAGCATGCAGATCCAGCCATTCATTGTCAGTTCTAACCCAATGCAGTATTTCCCACCTGAGGGCCCTTTGGCAGCTTAGGTTGAAGTAAACCATTTGTTGCAGTCTATGCCTAGGGAGTGTCCATCAGTGTCCTGTTACCACCACACTAGCACCAGCTGGAACTCTTTTGCCTGTATCATCACAAAGCAGAAGAGCAAACCAGGCAAGGAGACTTAATTTCTATTGTTTAAAGGGAGAGAACTAGGACACATTAGGAGGACAGAAAGGAAAGGCTACCTGTAATGACTCTGTCCTTAGCATAAATGGAGGGGCTTACAAGGCTATATTACTTTCCATAAACACATTTAGAAGGAGAAGGTTATATGTTTGGCACATTTTGACCTATATTTATTTCATTGTATTTTCCACAAGTGCATATGTGCAAAAGGCAGAATTCTGCCCTTCTGAATGAAGACAGTAAGACAGAGCTGTCCTGTGACACCACAGGATACTCCTCAGCAAGACCTATAGTAGGAGGTTCAGAGGCAGTAAGTGTGCTCACAGCACACTTGCTTTCTTCTCCTGTGGTCACACCAGAGTGCTGCAGACTGTGTTTATGCTAAGATGTCTTTCCATGAATGAAAAAACAATGGCAACAAATCTGTTAAGATAACAGTCTCCCTCTGCAGTCATGAGCTTAATGAAGATAGCTTTCACAAATAATTGAAGAGCTCTGGACACAATCCAAAAGAGGATGTTGGGAAGCAAATTACTGCACTGTCAATCAATTAAGTTCCCATGTCCAAATATTAAAGCATGTAATTGTATTGAATTTTGTGGCTATTTCCCTCTATAACAGCCAAGAAAGATGAAGGGACTCTGGACAGAAATTTATAATATTTGCTGTAAAGACTGTATCTGAAATTCTCATTTCCCACACTTACATCCTTACCATTGAGATTCACAGTGCCAAATCCTTGCATAAAATGACTGACCAAAATAAAGCTATTGCAGTTAGTACAAGCAATGCAACGAAGTCTATACAAGTTTAGATACAATACAAAAATTAGTACATTTATTCATATGGACCCAATGCTTTTGACTTATCTAATCATCTTTAATATACAGCATTTGTCAACTACGTATACTTAAAAAGCAATACTACTCATGGCACAAATGACAATATCTGGATTATGACAGGCACTGAAATTTGTGATACAGGTTTCCAGATTCTTGAAGGTGGAGATCAATGGGGTCAGCAAGACACAGCAAGAATTTGCACACAGGATCAGTAACTTTTCCGCTTCTTAGATGACCATTTACATCTGTCTGTTCCTTTAGTATCTATTGTTTTTAAGGACCAACATTATTCTACTTTAGGGACAAACTATTCTTTTCCCTAACGGGAATAAGTTGTAGAAACCACTTGTCACCTTTTTCATAGCTGACCATTCAAAGGCATGTTCCAGAGACTCACATTAATTGAATGAAAAAATACGTTCTGTAGTAAGCTCTGACATATTGCAATTGCACTGAATGCTTGACATTTTTATCATTATGCTAATATTGTGACATTTGATGTGCTTGTTTTTGAAAAAACATAGAGCAATTAAGTAGTCTGAAAGAAAAGCAGAAAGAAACAAATCAATCACTGAGAAGGCATGAAGAATGAAAACTGCTTCCACCAGCTTTGGAAACAAATGCCTGCTAGTCGATGGCAAACAACATGTTTGAACTAGATATTTCAGGAGACTTGTCAGTTTTAGTCTGTAAGTAAGGAACACTGATAGAGTGACTTTCAATATTTAGTACAAGCACTGGCTTGACTTTCACCTGTTACCTCTACCTTTGAATTATATTAGCATTTGCCATAAAATGACTCCTTCCATCACTGAAATTATTTTTAAAAATCTGGTTCCTCTTAGACAACTTTAAACTATGAATAACCCAGTTAGGTCAAGGAACCTTGCTTTTAACTTCATCCCCATTTAAAACACATTGCCTGCTTCAGTTACAACCCAAATTAAAGTAGAAGAGGAATAAGATCTATAAGTACTAATATAAATAAATATATAATTCCTTTCCTCCACCTACAGACCAGAACATTGACAGGAAGAACCAGAGAACTGAATGAGACACTACTGGAACAGCACAGTGCTTGATGTTGGAAGGCTAAATGGATCGGTGCTGTGGGTTCAAGAAGAAACACAGAAGAGCAGCTTTGGCAAAGGATTCAGAAAACAGTTGATCAGAAAAGTACCTCAAGGAGCTAGAGTGAGAAATCCCCAAATGCCTATAGAATGTGCTATTCACCTGGGGAACTCTTCAAAACTCTAGCTGAATCTTCAAAAGAGAAAGAGGTGATAGTTTGATAAACAGATCACAAAAAACCACATCTACATCAGAGGTAACTAAGGTCCCACCAACATCTGATCTGAACAGTGCAGCAGACCCTAGAGGAGAACCAAAGGGGGAACCAACTGCGTATTTTTGGTACAAAGCTACAGGAGACATAAGAAATGCCTACAGCTTGATTACAGCGACGCTAAGAAGCAAGATCCATCTCCCCTGCCAGATCCCTGAAAGCAGTAGCTCACTAAAAATACTGAATTAACTTTGGAAGCAAATTAAAAGCACATTCATAACCTCAGGGACTGTATAAATTTATTCTCTCGTTAAAGACAAATACTAGCCAGACTGAGTTTACAAAGTCTAAATTGATGGAGACTATTGATGCAATCAAGAATCAGTTTAATTTCCAGAGAGCCAATTCCTTACATAATACATAGTCAAGACAACAATAACAATCTTTGGAAACTGCAGAAAGTGACTATAAAAAGGGTTTTGATCAAAAAAATTGAACTCATGGTCAATTATTGGCAAATTCTGAATAAAACTCTGGAAATACAGTTACAAAGAGGAAGAAGCTAGAAAACTGTAGGAAGTTTCAGCTCTTTCCCCAGAGACAGTGCAAGACAACAGATTTGAGTTAAAGAACTGGTCTGGAATTCAAGGGAAGAAATAAAAAGATTATTCAAAATCAAAAGGAATGAACCAACAACACAATGCCTAAGAAAATAATCCTTTCAGCACACTCAGAGATTCCTACAGCCTTTTCTGTTCTTAATAAAATGTGTACATGTAAGGTTTGTTAATGTTCTCAGTATTTGGCTTTTTTCAGATACATGCACTCTGGGATTAATAATGTAGAGCCATTCGACCTACAGAAAGAGCTCTTTATGTAAGTGGCATGGTAGCAGATGCAGCATTTCTTTAACAGAAGTGACAATTAGTGGGTACCCCTTCCGCCACCCCTCTAGTATGACACTAATCCTTTCTGAGTTGCTTTACTATACTGTAAAACTAAATCCAAAACTTCACAGATCAAATATAGGATGCTTTAAGCTCAATGCTCCATATATTTCTTTCCTTGGGCTTAGTCTCTAACAACACTTTCTGGTTTTGCTGGCTGCCAAGCCTTTGAGAGAGTTGACCCATTGGCCAGTGGTAGTCAGAAGGGAAGCAAAACCTGGAGGGAGACAGTGTTTCTTTCTACTGAACTAAGTTCTTTAAGTAGGTCTGTGCCAACATGTAAGCCCAGCTACAAACACACTGGTTACCTGCAGGTATGCACTTAGAAATTTATCCCAAAATCTTAAGCTTTTAAAGATGGCAATTAGCTTTTCAGTATAGACCAATACCTCAGCCACATGTCCTGGAAAGACTAAGACTGAGCCAGATCAAACACAATATTGCCTATTTTATCCAGCTAGGATCAGCTAGTTCCAAGCTGTGAGTATTTTGGTGGGCTTCATCTCACCTTATTTTAATCACCTAGAGTGTAGATGTCTATATCTGAGCTAGTTAATTTGGCTCTTTTTTTAAGTTAAAGAAGAAAATAAGCATTTCAAGATGATTCATCTGACCTATTTTAGTTGATCCACTTTACAATGAGATTGATCACACCTTACATGTTATTAAGTTGAATGACTCAGTCTCTGTCTGACTTGGTAAATGGAGTACAAATACTGGTTCAAGTATTTTGAAGATAAATGCAAACATCTGCTGGCAATGGAGACAAGATACATGCAGCTTACTGTAGAATCAGTATGTCTACATTCTTCTTCTCCTAGCACTCTACATATACCCTGCACAGAAGGTGTGAGTGCTCCACTTCGTTTTCCACCAGCAAATAGGACCTTTGGCTTTCTCCATCTTAGATCCCTCAAATGATTTTTGTAATGCAGGGGAGTAAAGAGGTATTTTGCTTTATTATTTTCCTCGAACTTTGGGAATCCAAATCAGAAAAGGAAGTATGTCTAAGGCATTCAGTGCTGAATATCTGGATGTTCCGCGTTCTTCTAGATAAAGTGCCAAAATTCTGAATCTTGTTTTGAATTTATTTTCCTAGCCAAGCTCTACTAGTAGAAATAAAATGGGATCTAATGCAGTAGAATATCAGTCTTTAGATCCACCATGAACTGATGTGGTTTTTTAAACCCAAATCTGACTAACAAGGTTTTTTCAAAACTCAAACTCATTGTAATTAAATGCAAATAAAATCCCTACAGCTTTAAATCAAGGTTTGCTTGGAATGAAAACAGCTTCTGTTAAATTAAATTATTTTTCCCTGTAGGTGGCATGGTAAATGTTGAACTGAATAAGGAAAGCATATAAAAACACCAAACAAGCTCATAGATGTAATTTTTTTTCCTTAATCCAATGGCATTATAAAGACTAATTAATGAAGTAGTCATACTCATTACAGTAAAGTCAAAGAACTAAAATTTAAAATAAGACCAGTATTTTCCAAAATGTTTGAGATTTTGGCTACCTCAACTTTTGCATCACCAGGTGTGAAAAGCCAGTTCCCTTATTTCAAAGTGCTGAATTCACTACCATGACAGCTAACGACAGCAGTGGTCATGCAGCATCTCTGAATATTAGATCCAGAATGCCACACCTTCTTCCAAATTTAGAAACTCCTTTTGAGAAAATCTGCCGCAGTAGTTTCCTGTTATTCTATACAACTTCTCAAACTACTAACGAGGCAGCCCTTAGACCGAAAAGATCAAACCTTAGTTCCACCAAAGACAGAGGGAGTTCTGACATTAACCACAATGAGGTAAAAATTAGCCTCTGGTGTAGAAAAAAAATGGAGGGGATGTATACAAAGATATTGTTGCACTTCATATAAGGAGTCAGCCTTACCTTTTAGTCATTCCATAATATATACCATATCATTGCTCAGTTGTATGGAAATGGTGATTAGTGGTTCTGCAAATGTTTTGTTTGGGATTTGCATCTTCTCATCAAAGGATACTTCTCTGCCTTCATATGCTGTCAGACTCTTTTGGATGAGACAGCTCAGTCCAGAGATGCCTCAAATGTATCAGAAAGAGAAGAAAATGTATTAAACCAGAAAAAAAACATACAAGCTAAACACAGAGACTCTGAGTTTAGCTATAAGGGTTTGGAAATGGATGGAGCTGTAGCAAAATACTTTGGTTTGACTAAATACCATGCCCCAAAATTTAAGCTACTGGCAGTTCTTATTCAATATCTTCAAGGAGGTTGTAGCGAGGCTGGTGTTGGTCTCTTCTCTCAGATTAGTAATGATAGGACGAGGGGAAATGGCCTCAAG
>JAVSBS010015103.1:0-14840 GCA_033124195.1 Coracias cyanogaster | reverse complement strand
GCGGGCCCTCGCAGCCCAACGCGGGAAAAGTTTGTCGGGGGTCCCGGGGGCTGCCGCCGGGGAGAGGGCGAAAGTGTCGGGGTGCGGGTGCCCGCCCTCCCCGTCCCGCAGAGCCGGGGACGGAGACCCGAGAACGTGGAAGGTCAAGGACCCTCCTGGGCTGGTGGCTTCCCCGCCCCGAGCTGCCCGGTACCCGGCATCGCCCATGGCCCGCTGCTTGGAAGGGGGAAAGGCCAACGGGGGGTTATCGGAAACCCACCCCCCAGCTGCAAGCGGTCGGACTTTGGGTTTCCAACCCAAACCGTTCTATGGTTCTAGGATCAGGGGCCTCAGAGCGTCCCGGCACAGCCCGTCCCCACCAGGACACGTGTCCTCACCAGGACAAGGTCTACATGGACCCCACCAATAGGCCTGAGACATGGCAGCGATTTCTTCCTCTTCCCAACGAGGAGAGCGTCTCTGACGCTCCATGTTCTCCTGAAAAATAGGTTGAAAAAACCTCAAGGGGACGCAGCAAGCCTTGGCAGGTCCTTAATGGGTGGTGAAGCATCTTTGGCAGGGCCACAGTTTCCCCACCACTGAAGTGTCTCCATCAGCTGCACGGTGGGGCGTTTTGTTTGTCCTGTTTCTTTTAAGCCTAGGAAACTTCTGAGAAGCAAGCAACTAGCGTGTGGGACAAGAACCCGGTTAAAATACACCCACGATGAGTTCAACCCCAACAAGCCCCAAGGGTCTGCTTAAAATACACCGGGGAAACCCGGGAGGCTAGAATACGTTCTCTGCCTTGTTCCCATGGTCCCTGGTCCATGAGGACCTTGTAAACAAGAGCAAGATCAGCCACCGGTATGATCTTTGCAGGACCCAGATCCTGTGATCTTTGCAGGACCTCCTCTTCCTACACAGGAGAAGATCGAGGGAAAATTCAGCTCTTTGGAGACACTCACTCCAGAAATGTGTGGTTTCCTTTATAGCTGAAGTCTAAAGCTGAAGTTTCTCTTCCTTCCTCTGTGCACGAGATGAATGATAAATCCAACCGTTCTCTGCAATCAGGATTTGTGAGCTCCGAGCAGCAGCAGCGGATCCCACACAGTGACAACGTGACGCTGGGGACAACACGGGCTCAGCGGCACCGACCTCAAGCAGGGCAGCACACGCAGGAAAAGGGATCAGCACTTTTTCCTTGCCCAGTCCAACGGTACCTGAAGGTATCTCAGCGAACGTGAGCCGGGTGCATCAGTTGCGCTCACCATGGTGTTTCTGGAGAGCCCCAGGCAAAGAGGAGGCCCCTCTAGATGGTCAGGGCTTGGCACTGAAGTCCCCAGCAGCAAGAACGTGATGTACAAATACACCCAAAGCCCGCCTGAAACAAACACCAATCGTTGAGATGCAGCAGGAGAGAACAGGGCTAAAATAAAGACCCTGAACAGCTACAGCCCTGGAAGCCCACAAGGGCAACATGGGGTAGTGTCATCACCTTCCCATGGCAGCAGGTCCCCTCTTCTAGGATATTTGGAATACAATCCCAAGTGCTCATGTAGGAATGAACAACACACTTTCAGGCCTCTTAGGCAGCGTTCAGATGGGAAACCACCCATGGAAGGAGGTGTTGGTGGGACCACCACCAGATCATTGGCAGTGAGAAGCTGGCAAACACATTATTTGCCCAGCAGAACATAAGAGGTGGAAAAACAGGGGTGTCTCCTGGATTTCACTGAAGGGACTGTCCCAGGAGGCTGTAAGAGATGGTTCCCTGGGGGTTGTGACCGTGTTTCATGATGCAGTCACAGCCTCCATTCAGTCACTCACTGAGCCTGCGCTTGGTGAGGTAACAGATGCAGCCCCATGCAGGACTGTGCTTTTTTTGTTGTTTTTAAATAGTAGAATCACAGAATCATTTCTGTTGGAAAAGACCTTTAAGATCCTTGAGTCCAACGGTTCCCCCAGCGCTGCCAGGACACCACTAACCCCTGGCCATCAGCACCACATCTCCACGGCTTGGAAACCCCTCCAGGGATGGGGACTCCACCACTGCCCAAGGCCTTGACAACCCTTGCACAGCGGGAATTGTCATGTCTAACGGTTTAGTGGTGCCCTGGCTGTGCTGGGTTAGCAGCTGGATTCGATGGTCTTAAAGGTCTCTACCAACCAAAATGATTTTATGATTCCATGTGTTTGGGTGACTTCAGAAATCTGCTGCCTTGGACTCACTTAGGTCAACAGGACCAATATTTGGAGGAGGAAAATGAGGAGCTAAAGTTTCAGGGACTGTATGTTGCTACCGTGTGATGTCCGCTGTGTAGATAGAATAATTCAGCAGGGATGCTCAGGGCTGGATTTGCATGGGAAGAAGACCAGAGCCCTGCTACAACCAGGCTGCCAAAAACCTCCTCCTGCATGGAGCTACCCACGGGGAGGCTGCAAGAGAAAACCAAGTGTAATTGAAACGGGCTGTTTGGAGATAAAGCACCTGCGGGTTCAGACAATCTCCCTCAGAAACAGCCTGCCCACACCAGAGGTCGAATGGCTGCAGCAGCAGAGAGGTTTTCTCTCCCCAAAAGAGGAGAAGCTGCCCAGGAGGTTGAGTTGGAGACATGGAGACCTTCATCTTGGCCAACAGCTTGCTGGCTGCTGGAGCGGTTGCTAAAATCCTCCCAGCTCAGCAATGGGTTTCACAGGATAACGGTGTAGGGGGGAGATGCCTCCCTCAGACACACACGGAGCTCTTGCGCTTCCTGAAGAAACAGGGACGAGCTCCACGTTTTAATTAGTGGACCTTTAATAGTTCCCAGCCCATTCCCACCACCACCTTAGGCTTAGCTGAAGCCGCGCTGCAACTCCCGCAACCCAGCTTCGCAGTGTTCGGGAGGCAAATACCTGGGCAAAATTAACAATAAATATCAAACATCTAACAGCTGCTTTTTGTGAAGGTGGAGGTGAGGCCACCTCCCCTCTTCCAGGCGTCCGGACTAGAAGAACACGCGGAGCCGGACAGGCTGAGGTTGGAGGACTGTGCTGTGCAAGAGTGGAAAACACAACAAAGCCATCTGCAGAGCTCCCTCCCTTTTGAGAAACTAATTTATTCTGAAGTGGGGCCTTTCCTTGTCCCTTTCTCAAAGGGATGAGGGGAGAAAAAAAATAAATAAAGCTAATTGCTGATTACAGAACAATATGGCTGCGTGTCTGCTGTTCCTCAGCCTGTCAGCGCAGCGGCACAGCCGAGGCGTGGGGTTTGGGTTTTTAATTCCCTCATTAACTTGGAAGAACAAGCCACTGAAGCCCCAGCACGGGATCTTCCTACCCCGACTTCTGGCAAGGGACAACATCCAGGGTCCTGCTGCCTACGGCCTGAAGAGCGGCAGAACAGGGACCCGCCGCCCCGCGCTCCCCGTCTCATTACTGGGGCTACGGCAGCGAGGTGCTGAGGTTGTCCCTGTAAAGCCCCACCGCTGTAGGAGGATCTCGGGCAGCTCCAGCACGGGCCATGGAGGAGCAGGGATGGAGGGCCAGGTTTTCTCTCAGATCACAGAATTGCCTGGATTGGAAAAGATCTTTAAGATCATCGAGTCCAATCGTTAATCTAACACTGACCAGTCCTCGACTAAACCATCTCCCCAAGCACGACGTCTGTACATCTTCTAAATCCCTCCAGGGATGGGGACTCCACCGCTGCCCTGGGCAGCTCGTTCCAATGCCCGTTAACCCTTTCAGTAAAGAAATTCTCCCCAATCTCCAATCTAACCTTCCCTTGGTGCAACTTGTGGCCTTTTCCTCTTGTCCTATCACTTGTTACTTGGTCGAACAGACCGACCCCCCACCTCTCATTGCACCCCTTGCCCCAACAGGTATTGGGGGGGGGAGACACACACAGCTGAGCAGCGCTGAGAGCTGAAGGAAGGGGCGGGAGGATTTCACCGCCAAACACAGAAAAGCAGGGAAAAGGGTCTTTGCATTTCTTGGCTCCATTTCAGGAGTAGAAGCTCGATTTGTCCTGCAGGAGCCTAACAGCAGAGAGCCCAGGAAGAGCCCCAGCATCACCCTGCTCACTGCAGCCCAGCAACCCCGGCTGGCAGAAGGGACATTTGCCCTGCACACCCCCAGGGCAACACTCAGAGCTCCTTCCATCTTCAGGAGCAACCAGGGCAGCTTTTCAAAAGTCACGGAAAAAGGTAAGTGGAGGGAAAACTCGCCCAGCAGTGCTGCAAGGAAGCCTCGAGCTGCAGCACCTGTGCTCACAGGAGGCTGTCGACACCCTGTTCTAGCAGAAGTTCTACCTGGAAGCACAACACCAAGAACTTCGTGCCCACCCACGGCATTGCCAAACTACCCCACCGGGGACGGAAAGCTCCCGTTCCACAGGCAGCTCCCAAACCGGCACGGAAGCTTCAGCAATGACCTCAAACCAAGTAAGCTCAGCCAGCAAAAGTAGCAACGTGGAGCAGTCCGGAGGCTCCTGCGCCAACTCGTTCCTTGGTCAGGCCTCGGGGAAGGACCTGGCTGCAGCGAAGAGCGTGGTGCATTGCAGGGGGGGTTCTCCAGCTCCCACCTTTCCTGGCAGCCTCTGCAGTCGGGGCTTGAACCCACTAATCAGGCCCAGCTCCCTGCCGTCGTGTCTTAGGTGGCTCCTGGTTGCAGTGCCAGGGCTGGGTTAAGCAAGTCGTCTTTACTTCAGCGGGTGTCGGCTGCATCCCCGCGCTTTTCTCCTTTTCCAGGCGTCTCCTCGAACAGGCTGGCACCCAGGAAGCATCCCCGAATCCCCACCGGCTGAGTTAGCCCACCCCACCCGATGCCTCCACGTAGAAAGTGCTTGTGCTGCGCTGGCTCCAGGGGCAAAAGAGATGGTTTGGAGTGGGCCCCTCCTTTTCTTCCCCCTCGGGGGCTAACCCAGTCAATACCGACGGCCAAATTAATTCCCGGTGGAGCTCTGTTGACTGGCTTGGAATATTATTACCCAAGAAATCAAACTGGCTGTCAGTCTTTGGGTACGCAGCATACCAGTGGTGGTTACATAGAGGCTTCCATGGAGATCTCTGTTTAAACATCAGCTCATTCATAGCTGGGTGAAACATCTCCGCTCTTCCATCGAAAGAAGTCGGGAGGGATTTGGGTTGGATGAGAGGGGTCTGCCAGCACACACCATCTCATTACCTACCTGCAGAACGGCAAATAAAAAGGACTCTGTCTCAGGAAATCACCGGCGGGTTTTTAGCATTGCTACCCATATGGAGGTTTAATTTATATTTTGTTTTAGTCTTAGGAAAGTTGATGCTGCTTGTAGCAGAGTGCCAGGGAAGTTCTGCCCACGTGCGCTGTGAGAGAAGGGGCATCGCCGTGTGGTATTTCTCATTTCACCTCTCGTCGTAACGCTTTACAGGGCTTTGGTGAGGAATGTATAAGCAGCATTAGCCAGGGAAAAAACAAGGAGACGATGAATTTTGCTTGAGATGAGCTTGGTGGGGACCAGCACAGCCAGGAAATGAGACCTGGATTAAAGGAAAGCAGAAAATGCTTTTCTTACTCACAGGGGTAAGAGTTAAAAACGCACCAGGCGTTGTCATGGACAGAGGTGAACATCAGTGTGTGCTCAAGTGCATCGCAGAATAACGATTAAAACTGAGGGACTCTGCTTTATGAGCTGGATCGTGGTGGTGCTGGTGAAAAATTCCCATGCAGGGGAAGAATCCACTGTTGTGCCGTACGTTCCCTAGGTAGCCATTATTTTATGAAGTGTGATTCACAAAAACAGGGAGGCTTGGAGGAATCCAAACGCAAAACACATGTCCCAAAAAGACACGATGGGAAAGCAAACAGTAATTATATGACCATCTGCGAGCGGCGATGCGGAGGGATGGGGCTGCGAGCGCCAGCGCAGCTGCGAGCGAGGGCTGCGCTCGGCGGGGCCGAGCCGGACGGAGCCGTCCCTTCACCCCACGGCCGGTGCCCGGGACTCGGGGCAGCGCATCCGATGTTCTCAGCTTGGATAAGGCAGCGGGAACAAAACCTTTGCTGTGTTTACAGCTCAAAACAGCCACTTTTCCCCTTGCACGGCACTAATATGGGAAAGCTCATCAGAAATCCCGACGGCACAAGCGTGGGCCAGTCAGTTTTTCCACTGGAAACAGCTGCATCGCCCGTGAAAACTTCATCCCCCTTCTCCGTGTCCCTCCAGTGGACAGGAGCTCATGGCAGGACATGGAGGTGACCGTGACCGTGACCCTGCTCCACATGGCAGAGGAGACTCGCGTCTGCTCCTCCACGCTCCTGGGTGGTTGCATCAAGCCAACCTGTTTTGCTGGCTGGGGAGGTGATGGCCTGGGGAGCAGGAGGGAGGACGAGGGGTGGCAGCTCTTCAGACGGCCACAGCCGGCTCCTCTGCAGCCTGCCTGCTGCAGCTCCGGCTCCCCTCACCTCAAAACACACTCCATGTTGCTCTGCTCACTCGAGGTGTTGCACAAGCAGCTGAACACCCGCCTGCCCTGCTGATGCTGCTGCCTCCGCCAGGCACGACCTTCCAGTAGGCGAGAGACCTTTGGGGCAGATGAAGAGCAGGACGAGAGGCTGAACGGGAAAGGAAGCCCCACCACTCCTCCACATCAGCCCCAGCTGACATCCCCAGCGCTCCGGTGTCCCCGGCAAAGGCGAAATCGTGGGTTTGGGAGTCAAGTAGCATGACCGAGAGGTGGTTGGGAGCATCCCTGCCCTCCCCACGGAGATGGAGAAGTGCTTTGCCTTCAGCCCCCAGCCAGGGCGCTTGGTTTAACAACCAAGAGGTTTGAGCTGCTGCCGCAAATCCTCCCTCCTCAGTCTTTCTGCTCTGACTTGCAACCCGGGCTTTGGCCTCCAACCTGACAGCAGTGCCAAGACTCGCACCCACCAAAGCCAGAGGGTTGGACTAGATGAACTCTGGGGTCCCTTCCAGCCCAACCCAAACCATTCTGATTCCGTGATTCTACGAAATATTACGAGCCAGCTGGGAATCTTGTGACCTCTGCAGGAAAAGCCCTTCTGCTATCCTAATTTTCAGGTTCATCGAAAGATGCTGTTGTGCAGGACCTCATTAGCTTGTGCTGAATCCAGCTGCCAACAACTGGAGTTGTGAATTAGCGCCCAAGCGAAGAAAGCGCAAAGGCAAAAAGGAAGATAATGTGTCTCAAAATGGACTTTGCTCATGTATCTTATCATTTGTAGCTTTGTTTGAATTATTTATGATAATACTTTGTAGTGGAGTCTGTAGTGCATATTGTGAAAATAATGAAATTCGATTCACATGGGACTTCTCTCTATTAAATCTGGGAAGAAAGGTGAGGAGAGCCTGCCAGGGTTGGCAACACTCTTAGTAAGGAGGGGAGCTGGAGGTTCCCTGGTATTTAGAAGCAGTTTCTCATCTTCAATCCACTCTGCATCCATGTGCAGTCGCTGCTCGGTGGCCACCTGAAATAAAACTCTTAGAATGGGATATTCCTTGGCTGGTGTCTGCACAAAAGCTGATTTTCCCCCCTGTCCAAGCCGATGCGGTACAGCCCCCGCAGAGTGCTAAAAAAGCAGCTCCTTTAAAACCCCCAAACTGGAGGTGTTTATCCAGGCTCAGGAAAAACCCGTTCAGGGGTTGTGCACGTTGTGACCTGAGAAATACCGGTGCGCTGATTGAAACCGGGGACGACGTTTCCCCAGCTTCCTTCTTCTGCTGAGTTTGAGGCTGCTGAGCGTGCAGGGAGTGCATTTGTCTCTCGATTACTTTTACTCATGGATTAATTCTTCAGGCTGTCCAACTAAAGGTGGCTCAGCCTTTCCGAAGCCATCTAGCCCCGAAAGCGTTCCATGGTGAGCACTGGGCTTTCTGACTCGGCAGCTTCTCCTCTGCCGCCCTTCTCACCTCGCTTTAGGCACGTGCCGAGAGGATTTGAGATGGAGCCGACACAGGTCTGCGCTCACCTCCGAGCAGCGTGCCACAATTTGGCCGTAAAGTGAGCAAAGGTGGCCCATGGTGCCTGAGACCTCGTTAAGCCGGGACCCCCCAATATGGGGCTTTTCGGAGCGCAACGTGCCCCCGCCGCAGAGCTGCCTTAAGTGCTTCGTCTCTGATGATGCTCTTGAGATACCTCAGTGCTGAAGCTTTAAAGGCACGTTGAAAAGCACCTGTGGGTAGGTTGTCAGGAGAAAAAGAAACCCTCTATCACTTCCAGCGGCCCTTGGAGGTCCCACCTGAAGCAGGGCACAAGGAACTTTGCAGAGAAGCAGTATCAGTACCATTAAATAACACGATGGACCAAAACCAGCAATGACAAACACCAGTTTAGGAGTCCGGAGTTAGCGTCAGAGCTCGGAGGTGGCTGCTGTGAGTATCAGACCTGCAATACCCCAAAACACCAGGCTCCTGTCACTTGGCCAGCCTTTTCCTGGACTCTTTGGTGCCCAGCGAGGTGTCGGGGCGGGCGGAGGGAGCAATGTGCCTGGAGAGGCCCCGCAGAGCCCGTTCCCTCTGGACCTTGGTCCGTACCACTCCCACGCCAGGATCCCGGGGGCAGGAGGTGACAGCAGCTCTTTGCTCAGCAATAAAACAGGGCGTGAATCAGCAGCCGCTGAACCGACAGCGGGTGCTGCCGAGAGCGGGACTTCACGTCTGAAGTACTGACAGGGGCTCACACGGTGTTGTCGTGGCTGGAGAACCATCACCTCAAGGCAGACGGTGTTTCCCTGTGGTTCCTCAGTCTTTGGGGCTGTGTGTGCAGGAGCAGAGCATCCGCTGCTGGCGCCGGGGGCTCTGCTGTCGCTGGGGTGAGCGGCGCTTCACGGGGGACAGGGAACCTCTCGCAGGAGCAGACACCTCAGGGCATCAGAATCTGGCATCGATATTGTTTATTTTCTAGCTGGAAAGCTGCAGCGGCTCCAAGATGCAGCAGCTCTCGCTGGCCAGGCTTCTGAAGCTGTTCCTAGAGAGTTTGTCCCGGTCTCCTGCGAGGGAGGCACCCAGCTCCCTGCGAGTCCGTGGGATAAATCCCAGGGCACCGCACCGGCATCTCGGCGAGCCTGAATCTGTCCATCCAGCCACCACACTTCTGCTTTACTGAGGAACTTCTGCCCTGACTTTTCCCCTGCCCTGCTTATCTGCTTTCGTGCTACCGAGCAATGGGATGTGCGGTGTCAGACACAGAACGTGCTCCTGGCGAAGGCCGGGCTTGGGCAAATCCAGCCATGCCTGGGCACGTCCTGAAGGAAGGTCCAGGAGGAAAACCTGCTTTTAAATGGAGAGAAAATGGGGAGCAATGAGGTTAGAGTACCCCTGAAACGGTTTTATAGGTGACAAAGAAGGGAAATGCTCAACAGAGCTTTTGCAGGCCACCCCCAAGGCTTCCTAAGGGAAAAAAACCCACACTATGAAATGAAAATAAACCCTGCATTAAGTATGTGTAGTTTAAAGACGCAGCTCTGCAGGGATATCTGCCTTTGGGAATATATCTTCACTATCGGAACCCCGAGTGGTGGGTCCTGGTTCGCTGACACCCGGTATTACCGCGTGGCTCTGCCCTCGGCCACTCGCCACGAAGCCAGCGCCAGGACGGAGCTGGATCCCGCGCCGAGGGCGCGCAACCTGAAATGCAGAACACTTGTCGGGGCAGGTGGAGGGGTCCAGCTTCGCTGCGGGGCTCTGCGCTGAGCCGGTGGCTGTGGGTTTGTCTCTGTAGAATGTCAATAATATTCTATATACATGTCATTTCGGTTGTGTTTATACATGTAAAGCAGTTGCAAGTAAAACAAATTCTGGCCTGGGTGTTGCAATAAATGCGCTCGGGGAAGGCCCCCCTGCTGCCCTCTACCCGAAGGGGCTCCCCCGGCTTCTCTGCCCCCCGCCCCGCTGCAACAGGCACCGGGGGCCGGCGGCTTTGCGGCTCTCCCCGGGGCGTGGAGGGGGAACGGGGCGAGGGTGCCCAGGGGGCCGGGGAGGATGCTCCGGGGGGGAGCGGGCGGGGATGCTCCGGGAGACGGATCGAGGATGCTCCGGGAGACGGGCCGAGGATGCTCCAGGGGGACCAGGCAGGGATGCTCCGGGGGTCGGGGCGAGGATGCTCCGGGAGACGGGGCGAGGATGCTCCGGGGGGACCGGGCGGGGATGCTCCGGGGCACCGGGCGGGGATGCTCTGCGGGTACCAGGCGGGGATGCTCTGGGGGTACCAGGCGGCGGGTCCCGCGGTGCAGGCGCCGGGAAGGGCCCGGGGGAGGTGTCGGGGCCCGGGGCGGGGAGAACGGGGACAAAGAGGGGAAGGGGCGGAACCGGATCCGGCGGGAGCGATCCGCGGCCCGGGAGCGGCGGCTGCTCCGCGATACATCGGAGAAAAGAAGTTTCTTTTCTAGAAATCTCCCACTGAGGTGTTTTCGCCCGGGCACCGCTTTGGTACCAAGCCAAGGCTTCAAAGCCGACGCCTCCCGTAGCCCCCCGGGCTTGGCTTCGAGCGGGGTCGGCGCAGCCCCGGGACTGTCCCTTTCTGTGCCCATCAGCGCCCAGCAGCTTCGTGCCCTCATCTCCTCATCCCACCTTGGGTGGGTTTTCCAGGCGGTTGTCACACGGTCACGCCGGTTTTCCCGACACTTGTCAGGGCAATGTCAGATCGTGGCCAGTAAACATCTGTGACCATCCACCTCCTGTGACCATCCACCCCCTGTGACCATCCATCCCCTGTGACCATCCACCCCGTCTGCTCAGGTGGACACCCATCACAGACTTGTTGAAAACTCCGCGGCACCCATCGAGTCTCCAAATCTGAAAGCTTTGGCTGAATTGTAACCATTTTCTCATTTATTTATTTTACTTTAATGTGAAAACGGCATCATTGCTGGACGCTTTATTCTCATCTTGTCCCCAGGCTCTCAGAGAAGCTCAGCACCGTGAGGTCCATCCGGCATCCCACTTGGGGATGCTTGGGCTTGGTTTTTACCTCCTTAATTCCAGTAGCTTGAGGTGAGAGCAGCACAAGGGAGGAGCCACACCTCCATGGGACATCAGAAAAAGCTCCACCAGCCTCATTAAGGCAACAGCAGCTTCTCTGTGGAGGAGGAAAATACTCATACACACCTCATCTGTCAGCCTCTGCTTAATCTCATGGGTCGCAGGCTTGAGTCAGGGTCCAGCACCCACATTGTGAAGCTCAGGTGGATGCTGGGGAGCATCCGCACCTCCCTCCCTTGGTGGCCGTGGGTCGGGTACCCGGCGAGCAGCTGAGGAGTTGGGATAACCACGGGGCAGTTAAGTTTTACAGGGAGGCTTGGAGTTTAGCTGTACAAATCCTATTAGCATTAACATCGGCTGTGCAGCTAAATCCTCACATTCTGCGCAGAAATTGAATCCCGGAGGGGCTGGCTTAAACCGGCAAATACCCGGCAAGAGAGATTTGGGAGCATGGGAGGGTTTGTCCGGGCCGGAGGCTCCCGCGGGCAGTAAATCAGGGACTGGGGGCTGTGGAGAGTCCTTGGGGTTGGCGATGAGCTGGGGGAAAGGATCAGCCCCGCGTGGGCAGCGCAGCCGCCCCGAGGGAACGACAGAGGGGTGGGCAGGGGTGAGCATGGCCTGAAACAGTGGGAGAAAAAGGAGGGGAAAGGGAAAAGTGAGGGAAGGGAGATTGATTTGGGGAGCAACGGGAGAGAAGCGACAAGAGAGGAGGATTTGAGCAGGGGACGGGGCAGGAGCAGGAAAGAGAGCGGGGAGAGGGGAACAGGTTGGACCAGATGATCCTTGAGGTCCCTTCCAACCTGGTATTCTGTGGTTCTATGAGCAGGGAACAGGAGGGAAAAGTGGGGAACGTGGAAAGCAGTGGGGTGGGTGGGTTTTGGGCAGCTGTAGAGAAGTCCTGCTCCAAGCACTTACAAGAAGAGCCCATCCTGGCGTAGCTCTAGGCAGGACTGAAGCTCTCCTGAGCCAGCGGCGGCTGGGGATGGGGTTTGCCCACGCGTCTGCCCTGGGACGGGGCTGTCCCCTCGCCCCCCACCAGAGGAGACGGGCAGAAAACACAAACCCGCTGGGCCAAGGCTGATAAGACAAACCCCACGGGGCCAAACTGCAGGGACAGAGCTCGGCGGGAGAGCCCAGAGCTGCGGGCGCCTGCAAAGACAGGTCCTCAAGGGACGGTGGGAGCAAGGCGGTGTCCGCAGAAGGGGACGGGGGGAACACGCACCTCACTGGAGATCCCAGAAGTGCCGTGTTCCAGTGTTGTTTTGGATGCAACACGCGGAGCTGGTTGTCCCAGCTGGAAGCAGGAGGTGGTGGCACAGCAGACTGGAGTCCCAGCTCAGTCCCCATTTTGGTCCTTGCTCTTGGTTTAAACCCAGGGACCGTGATTTTTCGACGTGTGGCCGCGCATCCCGAGCCGAGGTGTTGCCGCAGGGATGAGCCCCCAGCCTTCAGCCGGTGTCCTTTGGAAAGGCCACTGGGATTTGCTTTGATTTCTCTTCCCACATCTTTCCTCTCTGTTTTATTACAGGAGAGAGAAAAAGGAAGGAAAAAAAAAAAAGGAAGGGACAATCCACCATTTCCTCCTAGGCTTTGAAACTCGTCAGCGTCAGGATTGGTTTTGATCCTGGGGGAAAAGGAACAAGCAGGCAGCTTTCCTGCCTGGGAAGGAGGCATCCACAGTGGGAGGCAAGGCCAAGGATTCCGTGCTCGGGAGAGCCCCAACACCAGGTTCTGTCTCCTCACCAGCCCCCGGCTGATGGCCACGAGGAGTTTCACACCACGGCTCTGCTCTCTGGTCACTTTGCCCCCTTTTTTTAAAAAAATTTTCAGCCCAGGTTTGTCCCCCGTGATGGCGCTGAGCAGCGAACATCACCAGAGCACTTGGCAGGGCCAGGGGGTTGCCAGCAGCAGGAGCCCGGGTCACTCACCGGCCTCCTCCTCGGGAGATGTGCTGGGCTCGGAAGCAAGTGGAGGCAGCTCTTGGCTCCCCACAAATAACCTGAGGAGACACAGCAGCAGCTGCAGCAAAGGCCGGAGGAGCTGTCACAAGGGCTGCTCGAGATGCTAACGTGGCACAGCTGCACCAAAAGGGCTTTTCCAGGGGGATAATGTGAAGTCGGGGGAACCAGGCTGCCCAGGGCAGTGGTGGAGTCACCAGCCCTGGAGGTGCTCAACAAACGAGGAGATGTGGCACTTCGGGACATGGTCTGGGGGGCAGAGAGATGTTGGATGAAGGTTGGACTTGATGATCCTAGAGGTCTTTTCCAACATAAATGATTCTGTGATTCTATGAGAAGAGGGCTGGCTTGCTCCGCAGTCCAGCCAGGGAAGGTTTGGGATGAGCGGAGAGGGTTTTCTCAGCTCGTTGCAACGCACCATGATTTCCGGGGAAGCATCGGCACCAGTGTCACAGGAACGTTCCCTGCCGGCAAGGTGAAGGACAGGGCTGCGCAGGACTGCCGGGGAAGGGCCGAGAGCTAACGCTGGTGCGGCTGCGAGCACCGAGCACCAGCACGTCCCAGTGCCGAGGCACCACGGCAGGACAAAGAGCAGTTTCTTAAACAGCCGGGAAACCAGCAGAGCCATTACAGCCAACAGCATTGAGATCCTTTCCAGATGTCCAACGGCAGCATCTCCCCGAGGGATGGGATGTGGGATGCTGGGGGGTTTGGGAGGCTGGAGGGGTGTGGGATGCTGGGGATGCGGGAGGCTGGGGATGCTGGGGATGCAGGATGTTGGGGATGCAGGATGCTGGGAATGCTGCTGCAGAGGAGGACGTGGGTTCTTCTGCAGGCACGGCTCCGCGGCTGTGAATGGCCACGGCCCTGGGCTTAGCAGGAGGCTTGAAGCATCATCCTGGCTGCTGTAGCCCTTGCAAAAGTCCTCATTAACTACTCCTGCGAGGGCTTGTACTCCACCAGTCCAAAGCATTCCCAGGGAATGAGGATTTCTGCTTTTCTGACAAATGAGTGTATCTGGAGTAAAGGGAACTTTAACTCATTAAGGCAGATTTTTGTTGAACTCCAGGCTGGCAAGAGGAGCTGTCTCAGACAGCGAGTGCAGGCTCTCAGCAGCCAGGGCGATTGCTTACCAGTCAAATTAATCTAAAGAGGAGGTTCATTCCCCAGGGTGAGAAGCCTTGACACCAAGATAAGATGATACCAAGACAAGATGATACCAAGACAAGACGTGAGTTCAGCTGTCAGACAGGGACTTGGTGCCAGAGTCGGTGGGGAAAAGTCTCATCAGGGAGATGCTGGATGATAATTAATGCTCTTGGCCTCAAATGTAAGGACCTATTTATTCCTCTGAAGTATCTCTGGAGTGTGCTTGGTGGCCTTGCGTCTGTCCCAACCTGGCATCCAAAGCAGAGGAGGTGGAGGGCCACTCCTGCTCCTCAGCCCCAAGTTCTCTTTGCTGTCTCCTCCACCACCAGTTCACCACTCGGTTTCTGCTGCTGGGTCAGCAGGGACCACCCGGCCAGGGCACGTGGGCTGGTTGGGTCGAGCCGTTGGGAATGTTGGAACAAGCAGCAAAGGCGCTGGTGGAGACTCCGTGCTGCACGTCGATGGGGTGACTGCATTGGAGAAGACCCTTCTTGCAACCTCATCATGAATCCTCCATTTCGGGCAAAACGTCCTTGGCCTCAGAGCGTGTGTAATGAGCAAAACGTGGGTTGGGTTGCGCAAGTCGGTGCAGCAGTCCCGACTGGAGCGGCCAGGAATTGCTTTCAGAAAGCTGTGTCAGGTGTTGGTTTGGGTGGACACAGAGCCTGACAAGATCAAAAAAATGCCAGAAGGTTCATTTTCAGCCTGGAAACCATGTCAGCAGCGACTAAGTTTAACGAAGGTGGGTTGTTAGCACTGTTTGGACAGAGCCCGATAGCAAAAGCCATTTATTC
>JAVSBS010015100.1:0-13253 GCA_033124195.1 Coracias cyanogaster | reverse complement strand
GGCGTGGTGGTGTGGGGAGCTGCTCCTGTGCCCGTACGAGAGGGCAGCTTATTTCTGCCGAGGGGACAATTGGCAGCCTGCTAATTTAATTATGGAGACTGCGGAAAGAGGATCCCATCTACCAGGTGCTGAGCCTTGTTAAGCTAATTGTCTCCCTCGCTCTGCTTTCTTCCCCCTCCCACATTGCCAGAGATGCTGCGGTTGCCTAATTAAGTTATCAGAAAGATAATGGCTGGTTCTGAATCCAGTGCCTTTAAGAAAAGCATCCATCTAATAATTGCTTTTTCTGTGAGCAGATAAATGCTGAGGTGGAATTTCAGCTGGCGTGTGCAGGGGGGTGGCCGGGGCTTTCCCCAGAGCAGGGTTCACTCTGCTCAGGAGGTCGGTGTTCCTCCCTCCTGCTCTTAGCATGGTGGCCCTGCCAGGTGGGACATGTCTTCCTGCTGTCCTCTGCTCAGCAGCATCTTCCCTGGCTGTGTTCCTGGTGGAAACAAAAGCCAGCCTTACAGCCTTGGTTTCTGGGCTGCTTCTCCTCCCGGAGCAGTATCTCCCCAAGCCCCTGCTGGAGGAAGGCTTTCCCAGACAGGCTCTCCAGCGTGCTCTGCCTCTCCCTCGACAGTCCCTCCACTGATCCAGCCCTTCGAGTTCCCACCAGCCTCCATCGGGCAGCTCCTCTACATCCCCTGCGTGGTCTCCTCTGGGGACATGCCCATCCACATCACCTGGAGGAAGGACGGGCACGTCATCCTCTCCGGCTCTGGGGTCACCATTGAGAGCAAGGAGTTCATGAGCTCCCTGCAGATCTCCAGCGTCTCCCTCAAGCACAACGGCAACTACACCTGCATCGCCAGCAACGACGCTGCCACGGTCAGCCGGGAGCGGCAGCTCATCGTGCGGGGTGAGCGCCTGGTACCCGACGGGCTCGGCAGGGTGGATGGTGAGGGAGGGGTACCGCGGTAGGGAGCAGAGATAAGGGACAAGGTTGGAGGGAGATAAGGCTGTTCCCCAGTTGTGTGAGTGGTGCATAACTAGGCAGGGAGGATGAGGAGCAGGGCTGAGCCAGGGCACCCATGTCTCGCAGCAGGGAGGAGTTGAGGAGCTGGTGGGGTTTTTGCTGCAGTGACCGTCTCTTCTCTCAAATTACTCAGTGCCTCCTCGTTTTGTGGTCCAACCCAACAACCAAGATGGTATTTATGGTAAAGCCGGGGTACTGAATTGCTCCGTTGATGGGTACCCTCCTCCGAAAGTCATGTGGAAGCATGCAAAAGGTAGGGGTGAGACACGGCAGGGAGTGGGCACCTCCGTGGGGCCAGCACCGAGCCTCACAAGTGTTCCTGTGCCTTGCCTGAGCTCTGTCTCTGCATCCCCTCCTAGGAAGCGGCAACCCCCAGCAGTACCACCCCATACCCCTGACGGGCCGCATCCAGATCCTGCCCAACAGCTCCCTGCTCATCCGCCATGTGCTGGAGGAGGACATCGGCTACTACCTGTGCCAGGCCAGCAACGGTGTGGGCACAGACATCAGCAAGTCCATGTTTCTCACCGTCAAGAGTAAGTAGGCAGGGCCATGTGACAGTGACGAAGGGCTGGGGACCCGGCGAGGGCGGCTGTGGCTGCAGAGGGTTCCCACTGTGCCAGCCTGGCTCTGCCCTCGGCACCGCACAGCCCTGCGATCGAGGCACGGGGCATGGGGAGGACCTTGATTCCCCTCCTCCAGGGACATGCTCCCCTCTTGCTGTTAAACACACTTTGTCCTTAATAAAACCAAGCAATCAATCTACATCCTACAGGAGGAAAGGAAATAGCGGGGCTAATTTGACAGGGATGGGCCGGGAAGTGTTGTTAGACACCGTGTTTGAACTGCGCTTATTATTGGATTCCTCTCCCATCGCTATCAGCAGAATGCATAATCTCCAGCTCCTCTTTATTTATTTTGATTGTTGCTGCCGTGAGCATTCAAACCTCATAAAGGAGGTGGGGGCGGGGGGGAACCAGCCCCTCGCACTCGCTCCTGCAGCAGCTCCCATGTGTCTGGGGTTGGGGCTTGGCTCAGCAGGGCTAAATTCTGCCCTGCCTGCACTGGGGAGACATGGTAAGGAGGGGGCAGATGGAGCCATGGGAGTCACCACCACCCTGGTTGTCCCCTGGGCAAGGGATGTGCAGCCCTCCCCAGGTGCCACCATGTCATAGAATCACAGAACGGTTTGGGTTGGAGGGGACCTCAAAAATCATCCAGTTCCAACCCTGCTGCCATGGCAGGGACACCTCCCTCTGGACCAGGTTGCTCAGGGTTGGAACTAGGTGATCTTTGAGGTCCCTTCCAACCCAAGTCATTCTGTGATTCTGCCCTGGGAGAGTCTGGCACCTGGGGAATCGCCCGGGACGAGGTAAGGAGAGAGCGGCTCTGGCTCGGGCAGCCCCCGTGCTGCCTCCCCTCCCCAGCCATCACTTTATTCCCTGCCATCAGCAGGCGTTTCTCCAAGAGCTTCTGCCCTCCCTGCCCAGCCCCTGCTTTGCTGGGTTTCTGCTCCCCTCCCTGTCAGCTGTTTAATTTATCCCGCCGACTGATGAATCAAACCGAGTGACTTCAAACAACGCACTTCAATAAGGCGCAGGTACAAAGTCAAGGCGATTAATCCCGAGCGAGCGTGCAGCCGCCTCGGAGCCCGAGCCGTTGCCTTGTCCCTGCTATCTGCCGTAATTGCATCCCAGGACAGGTTGCTCGCTGACTTGAATAGCACATAACCTTATTATGCATGTGCTTCTACATTTCCTGGAGACCTCGCAGCCTTTGAAAAGGTTTGGATGAATAGGTAGATGAAGCGCCACAGCCAATTAAGCATTATATGGGGCTCTTTGTTTTGTTCCATTTTGGGCTTTTTGTTTGTTTAGTGAAATGTCAGGCCAATTAAAGTGAGATCAGCGCCGGTTTTCCTTGAAAGGCAGGCCACTGCGGACAGAGTTAAATGAAAGTTGATCAGAACCCAAACCAAGCACGCTGGTGGTCGGCGGGGCGAGGGGAGCAGCCGGGGCAGCCCGCCCGCGTCCACACAGCCCCTTCCCCGACGGGCTCCAGGAGCAAGCCAAGACGGCCGGATGATGCACCAGACCCTGTGCAGGAGGAGCTGGCATGGGAAAACCACGAGGGAATGTGTCTCTTGGCCGTGCCCAGCCCTTGGCCACAGTGCAGCCCGTGCAGCGTGTCCTTCCCAGCTTTGGAAGGAGTCTCGTTGGCACCTGGTGAGGTGTTGTGGAGCAGAGGGTGGTGAACGCCAGAGCACACGAGTGTGAGCCCGGGGGGGATGACTCGCTAGGCTGAGGAGACCACCAGGAGACCACCAGTGTGTGATAACTGCTGCTGAGCACACGGCTGAACGCCAGCCCATGTGTCGAGAGCAGGGTGTGTGGGTGGAGAACCCCAGGGGCTGTGCCAGGGCGATGGGCAGCTCCTCTGCCTGGCACCGCCGTGCCCGGGGAGTGGGTCCGGAGGGGGCAGCTGCCTGCACATGGCGGGCACGGGCCTGTTTGGAAGTTCGCTGCCGTACGGCACGAGCATAACTGATTGCTTCCATGCAATTTGAATTAATCTCATGCTTCAGGTGAGACTCAGCTAATCAGTGGAGAAAGGAAGCCGAAATGGGTGCAATCAAATTAACATCACAGAGCTGGCTCCAAACAAGAAAGAGGGGGGCGAGGGAGGCGGGCGCAGCCCTTGTCACCCTTGTCACCGTTCTCATTCAGCTGTCAGCAGCGGGCTGCGAAGCGGCTCGTGGCCCGGCATGGGACGCTGTCAGCTCCCTTTGTAACCAGCCTTATCTCTGCCCACCAAGCGGGACCAGCCTCTTGTTGGGGTCTTGTTAACAAGGCCCGTGGGCACGGGGGGAGCGCGGCAGCGGCGTGGCAGGGCGGGCTGAGGGGGCTGGGTGCGGGGAGGATGGGTGGGTGCAGGCGGCATCAAAGGCAAGCTCTCCTCAAGGGAAGCCTGTCTGCACAGCAGCGGGGCTCTGGCTGATGCTCTGGCAGAGAGGAGACAGCGTTACTGGTGTTCCTGCACCCGGCCTGGCTGGGAGCAGCCCCCGGCAGCCCTCATAGGGTCCCACGGCCAGTCCCGAGTGATGCTGTCCATCTGCAAGCGGTAGTTCAGGTGCTGGGTACCAGCCTGCAAGACGTGCTGCCTCTTCTCCCCAGTCCATGCTGGCTGGGGTTTTCTTTGGGCTTTTTTTTTTTTTTTTGCTGTTTCCCCGGCTCTGGACCATGTGCCGCTCTCCTGGGACCCCGGCAATTGAGGGAAGTTGATGTGTTTACATCCAAGGAGCTGCTCTTAATCAAACATCAATAAGTGCATTTCAGCGAAGCAGAGCCTGTAACGGAGCTGATCTCCTGGGGCTGCTGCTCACCGGGAAGGGCCTGATTCCTCCACAGCCCTGCAGGGATTTCCTGCCCCTTCAACCCTTGGCCATGCACACCCCAGGCCTCCAGCCTGCGCTGAATGAAGGCTGAGTGCAGGGAAGCAGCCCATGCCCTCGCCTGGCAATGGCAGGGTGGCTTCTCAGTGGCCTTCTTGCAGCAGGAGCTGGGGAGAGCAGGCAGGAGCCTGGCAAGGGCTGCCATAGTGCCAAAACGGAGTGCCCAGCCCCTAACCTGGCTGTGTGTGCCCTTACGCTGTGCTGAGTGTGCTCGGAGCCAGAGCAGTAGGTGCAAGAGCCCCTCGTCATCCCTGTGCTCTGCTTTCACCCTGGCAGGGCATGACTGGTCCTTCCCATCCTTGCCCCTCTCCCTGGCATGGGGCTGCGGGCAGGCAGAGGTGTTGGGACTGCGGGGAAGTTGGGGATGGGATGGGGCAGAGCTCGGAGAAGTCTTGCTCTGTTCCCTGTAGCTCTTGGTTGCCCATGCCCTGGCTGGCAGGTCTGGCAGCAATGCAGCACAGGTCCGAGCACTGCCCCGACATCCCTGCTCCCCGTGCCAGCTCCTCTCGGGGCAGGATGGCCATGGCATGGGGCTGGTGGTGCCAGCCCGGGCACCGCTCTGTCCCAGCCGGGTGGGCACCTGTCCTGCACCCTGCGAACACCGGCAGCTCGGGAGGAAAGGTTTCCGTAGCTGTTAATTGAATTACATTGCCACAGAAAGCCGAGAAGTCGTAGCTCATTAGAGCCTCTTGTGTCCCATTATAACAGTGTGTGTTGCCTTTGCGGATTGTCATTATCATATATTACTGCGGGACTCGGCAGTGCTGTTTGTTTATGCATTACATTTTTTTTCTGCTTACCCAGGCTGCCCCTGCTCCCCCAGCCCGGCTCTCCTGCATGGTGCAGCCATGGCCGGCTCACCGCATGGCACCGGGGCTCAGCTCTCGGAGCAGCGAGGCTCGCTCCTCCGCGGCGCTGCCGCAGCCGGGCTGGTGGCACAAGTGCCCGGGTGGGAGGTGGCAGCTCCGTGCCAGGAAGAGGGGACAGTGCAGGCTTGCTGAGATGTCCAAAGGGGCAGCCACTGCTTGGGCAGCACCAAGATGTGCCCACGCTGGGTGGAGAGCACCACACAGAGCCTCCCCACCGTCCTCGATTGCTTATTGGGGTGAAAAGAAAATATATATAAATATCTGGTATCTGCAATGCAAAGGCGGCCTTGCTGGTGTGAAACCACACTCTATATTCTGCCCAGGTTTATACGAGTGAATTATGCAAATCTGTGATGGAAAACATTCTTCCTCTCATCCTCGGGAGTGTAAAACCTTAGTCAATAATTCATACCTGCACGTCTCCGACTGGAGGCTTTCTCTTCATTATAGTGTGTGCTTGGTTATTTGTCTTTCACGTTTTATTGTCTACCCCGGTGTAATGCTATGCATTATAAAATTTATCTGCTTCATTATTTTATGATCTTGAGCTGTATAATGCAGCGAGACAATTCTGCTTTGGGCTGCGTGGCCTCTTGGTGAGACCCGCGTCCTCCACCTCCCCAGCGGGGTCTGCGGGCTGTGCCAGGGCTGGGCAGCCGTGGCTGGCACCCGGCCGTGCCCTGGGTGACCCTCTGCCTCCCCACAGTCCCAGCCATGATCACCTCCCACCCCAACACCACCATCGCCATCAAGGGCCAGACCAAGGAGCTGAACTGCACAGCCCGGGGCGAGCGGCCCATCATCATCCGCTGGGAGAAGGGTGACACCGTCATCGACCCTGACCGCAACATGCGCTACGCCATCACCACCAAGGACAACGGTGATGAGGTCATCTCCACCCTCAAGGTGAGGGCTGAGGGTCCTGCACCCACCGCGGCTCCCGGGTGTCTAGCTGGGGTGATGGAGGGGGTCAGGAGGCACAGTGGGTGCCCACGGAGGGTGTCGGTGGTCCCCGGTGGGTGCTGCAGAGGCTGGAGTTGTGGCTTGGCTCCCAGGGTGGCAAAATTGAGTCCAGCAGGAAAGGATGGTAGAAATTGCATCTCTGGGCAGTGAAGCTGTGCACTGGCTGCACTGGCACGCTGCGGTGCAGCCAGGTGAAGCGCCTGGACTTGTACAACTAGTGTAAGAGTTAGTGCTGCCCTGGGTTCCACGAGGAGCCGGGCTTCTGATTTTAACTGCCCTGATTAAAACCAGCCACCATCTGCTTGCTGTGACCGGCCCCTGGATTTTGCACTAGATTTTGCACTCAGGGTCCCATACAAGGGGCTCAGGTTGTGAAGGTGCTTTGCAGCACCAGGGACATCTCCAAGAACAACTGCTCAGTGCAGGTCTGAGCTGCGGGACTGGGATTTGGAGGGTGACCTGCCCCACCAGCACAGCTCCTGCTGGGGCCGGTGCTGGGAGCAGGCTGCGATGCCAGGGGAAGGTGAAGGCACAGTGCGTGGGTAGCGTGGGCTGAATTGGCTGCTCTTCTTCCCGTGGAATGTTCTAGCTGAAACCAGCCGACCGCGGGGACTCGGTCTTCTTCTCCTGTCATGCCATCAACTCCTACGGCGAGGACAGAGGCTTGATCCAGCTCACCGTCCAAGGTACTTGTGTCCCCAGGGTGTGAAGTCTTGTCATGAGGCTCCCTCTGCTCTGGGGGGTTTTCTGAATGTTGTCCCTCACCTGCCTGTGTCTCCCCAAGAGCCCCCTGACCCGCCGGAGCTGGAGATCCGAGAGGTGAAGGCTCGGAGCATGAATTTGCGATGGACGCAGCGGTTTGACGGCAACAGCATCATCACCGGGTTCGATATCGAGTACAAGAACAAGTCGGGTAGGTGCTGGCCAACCTGCCCTCCCCGCGCTGTGCTGTGCCGGGGCCGGGCTGTGCGGGCAGGTGCGGGGCGGCCGCTGCCTCCAAGGGAATGTTCTGCATCCTGGGTCCTTTGATGAAGAAAGGAGAGAGCGGCATTAATGAAATATGTTAATTTCTGTTGGATGGGAGCATTTGAAAGGGAATATTAAAAGAGACAATATTTGCAAGAAGCCGAACCTAGACTGCACAACAGCGAGGAGGGGGAGGCGGCTCCTTCTCTGCAGGGGCCAGGGATGAAGGCTGGAGGTGCTTGGGGGCTTAACCTGCCCGAGCACAGCCCCCCTGGTACTTGGTGCTGACTCTCTTGTCCTCCTTTTCCAGATTCCTGGGATTTTAAGCAGTCTACGCGCAACATCTCCCCGACCATCAACCAGGCGAACATCGTGGACCTCCACCCAGCCTCCGTGTACAGCATCCGCATGTACTCCTTCAACAAGATCGGGCGCAGCGAGCCGAGCAAGGAGCTCACCATCAGCACGGAGGAAGCAGGTGCCGCTCCCAGCTTGGGCGCTGGGGCTGGAAAACTCTCAGCCAAGTATTTCGTGATGGGGAGATCCTTCCCTGGTGCTTCTCAACATACTCTTCTGGGTCTGTTTCTCCGCAGCTCCCGATGGACCTCCGATGGATGTCACCTTGCAGCCAATGACATCCCAGAGCATCCAGGTCACCTGGAAGGTGAGCGGGGCCGGGGTGGTGGGTGGGCTTTTCCTGGCCACAGGGGCTTGGGCAGCACCAAACACTGTCCTGAGCCTCTGCCATGGCAGCTTGTCCTGGGACCTGGTGTTTCATCAGCAGTATGAGGGCCACCAAGAGCTTCCTGGGTCAAAGAACACCTGAAGGCAGGGCGGGCAGCTCAGCTGCGTCACACGGGGTCCTTGTTAATCATATTTTGTAACAAGCTCATTATCTCCTAGGGTGTCCGTGGGGGCCATGGGGGAGAGGGGATAAATATGTAAAAACTGAGATGCTGGGTTGTAAAGTGTTTGGGCAAAGATCAATAAAACTTAGAATCGGATTTATTTTTCTGAAGGTGCATAATGAAAAGTAAAATTGATTACAAAGTTAGGACTTCGGAATGAACTGGTAAGTCAATAAAGTTAGGGTTCCAGCTTCTCCCCCCTCCCCTTAAGCGCTGCAAAACAGATTAATGGAAAATAAGATTCACTCGAAAGATAAGTCACTTCATTTTAGGAGTATTTCAGTAAGATGGATCGCCCTGGCTTTGTAACATAAATTTTCAATCAACCCTATTGATTTCTTAATGCTTCAGAGAAATATTGTTAAGATTGATCTCAGCCTGGCCTCGCATTTTTAAGGCTGTCAGAGTTGGGGGATTTCCATCCTCCCGTTGAGCTGCTCCAGTCAGGGAGTGGCACCAGCCAGGCACGTCCTGGTGGCCTCTGAGGAACCACTGGACATTTCTACTCATTCTTCTGCCACTAGAACCGCACCCAAGTGCTGCTATGGGGAGAGAACACTTAAAACCATTGAGAAAAGCCGCTGGGGAGAGGTGGTGGGGGCAAGGAGCCCTGCGAGCCCCCTGGCCCCGGGATGCGCCCGCTGGGCAGTGTAACCCTGCGTGACAGCGCTCATCTTGCACCCCTCGTTCCTCAGGCCCCGAAGAAGGAGCTGCAGAATGGGGTGATCCGTGGCTACCAGATTGGGTACCGGGAGAACAGCCCAGGCAGCAACGGGCAGTACAGCATCGTGGAGATGAAAGCCACGGGAGACAGCGAGGTCTACACGCTGGACAACCTGAAGAAGTTTGCCCAGTACGGGGTGGTGGTGCAGGCGTTCAACCGCGCCGGGACGGGACCGTCGTCCAGCGAGATCAATGCCACCACGCTGGAGGATGGTAAGGCTGCTCCCAGCCCCCGGCTGGGCGGTTTCCCAGCTCCTGTGAGCAGCAGGATGCCCATGGCATCGGGTGCCACAATTAGAAGGGTGTCAAGGCAGATTTAGATATTACCGAGGAGCCAGGGAGGTTTCCACTGGGGAAGATCACTGGTGGCCTCAGCCATTTTAAAAACAACGAGGAAAAAGTTTTGCAGTGCGTTTGTGCTGCAGTATTTCATACTTAATTAAGGCTCTCGTTAGCCTGTCAAACCATGATCATTTCCTGGCTGCATTAGCACTCCTCCTGGGGTATTCAAGGGCCCCTCTTTTAGCAATAGTGTCTTTTCCATAATTGTATTACCTTAATTTTGTTCAAACGGACTATCTGTATTAGTTTATTATACTCCGTCCCTAATTACATGGTGCTTATATTTTTGCACCTAAGTAATATGAAACAATAATCATTTTCAAAGGGGATCGTTATGGTGATATATTATCATTTAAATGCTCATAAAAATTAGAGTTACCTCTTGCGGGGCGATGGGATCTAATTACCTCGCATCCAGCCAGCCCTCCTGCTCTCCCCTCGCTGGGAAGCGTGGCATGTCCCGGCAGGCGCCCTGTCCCCGTGAGCACAGGGGTCACACCCGCCTCAGCGGTCCAGGAGGAGCAGAACCGTGTGCTGGAGCCTGATGGCTGTGTTCACCCAGGCCTGGTGCCCCATGTGCCAGGCAGGACCAGCTCCCAGGGCTTGGGCAGCATCATGGCGAGGTCCCACATAAGGGCAGTTGACCTGTGGGACACGGTTCCTTCAGCCTGGCATCTGCCACTGCTACATCCTCCTGCTGATGTTCTCCCCATCCATCCCCTCCTCAGTTCCCAGCCAGCCCCCTGAGAACGTGCGGGCCATCTCCATCACGTCGGATGTGGCCGTGATCTCCTGGTCGGAGCCCCCGCGCAGCACCCTCAACGGGGTGCTCAAGGGATACCGGGTCATCTTCTGGTCCCTCTACATGGATGGAGGTGAGCGGTCACGGAGAGCGGGTGACGCAGGGGACCTGGGCGGGGGGTACAGCGTGGGGCTGATGGGCCCTTTCTCCCTGCAGAATGGGGCGAGATGCAGAACATCACAACCACGCGGGAGCGAGTGGAGCTGCGGGGCATGGAGAAGTTCACGAACTACAGCGTGCAGGTGCTGGCGTACACCCAGGCCGGCGACGGCGTCCGCAGCAGCGTGCTCTACATCCAGACCAAGGAGGACAGTAAGTGACGGTGCCCAGGGAGCGGGTGTGTGTGGGCACACTCTCCTCTTGCCCCGGCTGATAAACAGATGCGTGTTAATGAGAAGTAAGAAGGTGGAGCGTTGAGCAGGAGCCGTTAGCAGCCCGCTGCGCACCCAGAGCTGCCCGGCTGCCTGGCACAGTCCTCGTCCGAGGTAGCAGAGCCCAAGGAGACCCGCAGGCAGCCTCAGCCCGCTTGGGTCTTGCCACCATCACTTACGGTTGCAACGTGCCACGGCCAGGTGATGGCAGGAGCCGGGAGCACTTGCTCAAGCCACAGCATGTTGTGTGGCTGTGCTGGTGAGAGAAGGGCTGGAGTGACTGCGGGGGCGCGGAGGAAACCCCCCCGGGTAAAGCCAGGGGCAGGGCATTCCCCTTTCGCGTTTTTTCTTTTACTTAAGTGCAGATATTTAAATATTTACACCCCTGCCTGCCCTACTTTAATGCCATTAAGTCGGTAGTGGGCCCGTGGGCTGGCGCGGCTGCCTGCCCGCCCTGGGAAGAGCCAGGCGCTGGGGAAGCGCAGCTGGGCAGGGTAAGGCTGAGCCCTGAGCCCTCGCTCTGCAGATTAAGGAAAAGGCCATTAAAAGCCAATCACGGTTTCTGAACCAGCGATTAACCCTCCTGCCTTTGGCTTGGCTGGGGACCAGAGCCATCCATGGAAAGGTGTCCCATGGGTGACAGGGTGACGATGGGGTGACCGCTCACCTGCAGACCTGTCCCCGCTTGTGCCTGCCCAGTGCTGGCATGGAAACACCACTGCAGCTCCTTACCAGCACGGTTGGGGTGCTGCCGCCTCACTGGGCTGGGCAGAGACCGGGGAGATGCCCCGACACCAGCTCTGCCACACTCTCCTTCCTTCAGTTCCAGGTCCCCCGGCCGGCATCAAGGCTGTCCCATCTTCGGCCAGCAGCGTGGTGGTGTCCTGGCTGCCCCCAGCCAAGCCCAACGGCATCATTCGGAAGTACACCATCTTCTGCTCCAGCCCTGGCTCGGGCCAGCCGGTACGGGACGGGGACGGGGCAAGCAGCCGTGTGCTGTGGGAATGCTGAGCTGGCCGAGCAGGAACGGGAGGGAGGGATGATGCCAGGTGACAGCAGCAAAGGTCCCTTGGGCCAGGTCCACGCACTGCAGAGTTGCAGGGGCACCCATGGACACGCTGCATCAGGGCAGAGTCGTAGCATCTGTTCCCTTCCTCAGCATCCACCCCTCTCAGCACTTGCTCCAGAAGGGGAAATCTGCCAGCAGCTGACCCAAAATAAAACAGAAATCAAACCTGGTCCCATCCCTCCTTCGCAAGGGGGAGGCTGATGGGAGGTCTGCAGACTGGTGCTCATCAAAAGCTCCTTCTCAAACTCATTTCACTATCTGAGCCTCTGGTTTCCAGGGCAACATAATCTTTTCATCAAAGCAACTGGTAAAACCGCTGGGATCCGATATTGTTTTCTTGGCATCTTGTCAAAACTGTCATTTGGGTAAAAAAAAAAAAAATAATTATGTATACTATACAATATTCATATAGGTGGCTGCCTGTGGGGTGCGTTCACATCTGTAGGCCCCACAAGGGTGCACGTTTGCGGGTGGCGGATGCGCAGATGCCTCCGCGCAGTGCGTGTTTGCACACACGACGCCGCATCCATCCTGAGCCGTGGGGCTCCGAGAGTTCCTGCTCCGGCACCTGGGGCTGGCCAGGGGCCAGGCAAGACCATCATTTCCATGCAGCGTGCTGGGGCCAGGGTGGCTTTGGCCCCAATGCAATGGAGGCTTGTGGCCAGCCTCGCTGCGAGCCTGCGGGCCAGGCCGCTCTGGAGAAGCCCCCGTTGGGTTGGGGACAGTCAGCGCGGGAGGTTTTGGGACCCCTTGGCTGCTGCTGTGACCGCAGAGGGGTTTGGCTTGCCTCGGCTCCTGGTCCCCACTGCAGCTCTGCGGGCGGCCGGGGAAGCGTCCTTTCCTGGGAACAAATCGTGCCATCGCAGCCATCTGTTCCTGGGGCTCGGGCTCCCTGGAGAAATCATGACACCAGCCGGTTTCCACCGGCATTAAGAAAGGCCAGGCAGAGCTGGAGCGCTGCTCAGGACCAAACCCCAGCCCCTCGAGGAGCCGGTGCCAGGGTAGCTGTGGGTGCTTGGAAAGCAGAGAGCTCCCAGGGATCGTTCCTGGGTGACAGGGACCTGGGGACCTCCTTTAGCAGCCGAGCACAGCTTGCTCCACTGCTGCTCTACCTGAGCCTGCTGGCAGTAGGATGGTTGGGATGCCTGGGGCTGGGGATCCTGGGGGTGGTGGTGGGGATGCCTGGGTGCAGGCAGCTGGCCCAGAGGTAGCTTTGCCTTGCTGACAGCTCAGGTGCTGCTCTGGCCTCTGTTTGGCCTGGGCTGCTGGTGATGATCTGGCTCTGGGGTGCCTGGAGCAGCTGAGATGGGGGTGAGGGTCTCATGGAGGCTGTACCATCTCCCGTCTCCCTCTCCACAGGCCCCCAGCGAGTACGAGACCAGCCCTGACCAACTCTTCTACCGCATTGCCCACCTGAACCGTGGGCAGCAGTACATGCTGTGGGTGGCTGCGGTCACCTCTGCCGGCCGTGGCAACATCAGCGAGAAAGTCACCATCGAGCCTGCTGGCAAAGGTAGAGTGAGGGCCATCATCTCATGGAGGGGACACACCCTGGCTCTGCTGTCCCCTGCCCCTCGGGTTGCTTTGGCCGCCCTGCACCAGCCTGCAGCAAGGGACAGCTGGGGGTGACCCGTCTAGCTGGGGGGACTGGTCTAGCTGATGTAGTGGTGTTGGGTGATAGGCTGGACTTGATGATTCTGCAGGTCTATTCCAGCCTCAATAATTCTGTGATTCTGCGCCTGGGGCAGTGGAGGGACAATAGGGGCGGGCTCAG
>JAVSBS010015099.1:5458-26653 GCA_033124195.1 Coracias cyanogaster | reverse complement strand
GACGGACAGAAAGAGGGAAAGAGGGAGAGAAAGAGGGAAAGAAAGAGGGAAAGAGGGAGAGAAAGAGGGAAAGAGGGAGAGAAAGAGGGAAAGAAGGAAAGAAGGAAGGAAAGAAGGAAGGAAAGAAAGAAAAAAGAAAAAAGAAAGAAAGAAAAAAGAAAGAAAGAAAAAAGAAAAAAGAGAGAAAGAAATAAAAGAAAAAAAGAGGGAAAGAAAGAGGGAAAGAGGGAAAGAAAGGGGGAAAGAGGGAAAGAAAGAGGGAAAGATAAAGAAAGAGGGAAAGAAAGAGGGAGAGAAGGAAAGAAAGAGGGAGGGAAAGAAGAAAAGAAGGAAGGAAGGAAAGAAAGAAAAAGAAAGAAAGAGAAAGAAAAGAAAAAGAAAGAAAGAAAGAGAAAGAAAGAAAAGAAAAAAAAGAGGGAAAGAAAGATGGGGAAAAAGAGGGAAAGAAAGAAAGAGGGGAAGAAAGATGAAAAGAAAGGAAGAGGGAAAGCGCTGGGGTGGGGGGGGGAACCGACCACCTCGGCAGGGCCGAGCCCCGGGCACCGGGAGCGGGCAGCGGCTGCCGCCCCCCCGGCCGGGGCCGGAGGATTCCCGGGGCCAAGCCGCTGCCTGACGGGCCTGTCCCGCAGCCCTGCGTGTTCCCGCACACCCGCCCATCCCAGGGGCCTGAGAACACCCACGTGGGGTCAGTACGGACCTGTTTGGTCCAAGACTAGGTCCCTACCAGAACCACGGGGCACATAAGTAAGAGTGTAAGATCAGGGCAAACAGCGCAATGATTTTATCAGAGCATTTACGCAGTCTCAGTTTAAGAAGTAGGTTATGCCAGAGGCAAAGGTGGAATTAATGTTGCTTCTTTCATTAACTGGTCTAGTTGGCAGCCTCTCCCGTTGAAAGGAGTCCCACAACATAGTCATATTGTGCAAAGAGCAGCTTTTATCATTTGTTTACAGTGTAAATATGAGGGGAAATTGAAAGCAGCGTATAGCAGATAAAAAACAGTTGGTTTTTATTCATCTTCTCTGTAACTTTTACAGCTCTCCATTAGAACACCCTCTGAACTGTCCCTTTTCCAGCCCAAAGATGCCAACTCCATTTAGCCACTCTTTATGTGCCGTTTCCCATTATCCTCGCCGCATCCTCTGAACACTTTGTAGCGTCACTGTGATCTTTCTGAGCTAGGAGGGTGGGGGAGCAGAACTCATTCAAGCTGGGAGTCCAGCCAGACACAGTAACTCTGGCAAGGGTAAGGGCAGTGTCCCAGGAGTGAAGCCCCAGGACAGGTCTAAAGTCCTGATGGATGGTCACCATGAAGAGCAGTATCCCTCCAAAACAAACCTGACCACTGTCTGTGCCTGAAGCTTCCTCAACAGCTGTTCGCAGGGTTGCTCACAACACAAACCTGAAGGCTTTGCAAGGCAAAATTAGGGTTTACTCAAATGCGATGCTGTGATTTCAAGGTTTTCTTTCTGAATTCGTTTTAAAGTATTACTAAAACTCTGGAAATGACAGTTGTCTATCTGGCTTCATCCCTGAGCCTCGAGACACAAGCACCTGAACGACAACAACGTCATGGAAAATTGTGTTATTCCAAGGTGTAATTAAACACACGGCAGTGCCGGACCGGCTGCTTCTCGGGGTTGCAATGTGCATCGTCACTGAGGTTTGGGGTTTTTTTAACTTACTTTTTCCCCTGTCCCAGCGTATAGCAAATATTTATGCCAGAGACAACAGGGTTGTTGTAGTCAGGTATTCATTGACACAATCTTTTTATTTACAAAGTGTCCTTTCCCTGAGTACAGCAGCAAAACTTCATCTCCCGCAGGGCCAGCCCCACCACGTTGGGCTGGTGGTTACCATCTGCTCGGCTTTTTCTCGGTGCCTTGCGCTCTGTGAAGCTCTTCCTGACCTCAAGGTCCTTCTTTGCATACTTAAGTTTAGAAAGAAGAAGCGAGAAGCAAACCTCTCAGCGAGCCGTGTCCGGCTGAGTTATGTCTGTATCTCTTGTACCTGGGTGCTGGGAGCGCCAGGGCCCCGTGCGAGGGGCTGGGGTGAGAGGTGGCAGCCACGAGAGGCCTGAGGGGGACCGGGGCCCTGAGCTGCCTGGCGGGAGGAGCGGAGGGCCCGGCCCCGGGCGGTGCGGGGCTCCGGGTTGGTGCGGGACCCCGGGGCGGTGCGGGGCTCCGGGTTGGTGCGGGGCCCCGGGGCGGTGCGGGGCTGCCCGGCAGCCGCAGCCGGCCCCGCCCACGCCGCGTTTCCTGGGTAACCTGGCGGCTTACGGCCAATGGCGCGCCCGGGGAAGGCGCTGCCCCGCTCTCCTCTCGCGAGAGTTTCCCCCTGGGGCCGTGCGCGCGGACTCCGTCTCCCAGCAGCCCCGCGGGTGGCGTGGCCGCAGCCAATGGGGCGGGGGGGCGCTAGGGGGTGGGGCCGAGCGGGGCCAATCCGCCGGGGGCAGCGGCGGCGGCGGAAGCGGGGCTCGGTTCTCGGTGGTGGCGGCGGCTCAGCGGCGGCTGCCGCGGGGCGCCCCGGCACAGGTAAGGCCGCGGGCAGCGCGCCCGGCACCGCCTCGCTCCGAGGGCGGCTGCGGAGAAGGGCTGCGGGCGGGGAGCGGCGGCCGCGATTTCAGTGCGCGGCGGCAGCGGCGGCGGCTGGGAGAGCCCGCGCCTGGCGGCAGCGCTGCAGAACCGGGCGAGAGGCGGCGGCTGCGGCGAGGCGGGGAGGTGGGGGTGGACACGAGAGGAAAGGAGAGAGGGGCGGGGCCGGGCCCGGCGCGGCGGCAGGAGCGGGGCGGGAAGGGCCAGGAGCAGAGCAGGACAGCGGAGAGCAGCGCAGAGCTGGGCCGCGCCGGGCGCTGCGGGCTCCGCTCGGTGCGGGCAGGGGCGGCCCCGGGCACCGCCGCGCTCCCAGCAACATCCGGGCCCTGCAGCCCCTCACGGCGGGGCGGGCCCGGGAGGCACGGCCGGCCCTCATTGGCCGGCGCCGCCCTCCCTGCCATTGGCCCGCCGCTGCGTGAGGTCATTAGCACGGTCGCTCCGCACTGGCTGCGGGGGCCTGCGCCGGATTGGTTGGCGCGGCGGAGGCGCGCAGGCATTGGCGCAGCCTTGGCAGTGCCGCTAGCGGCGCGCCCAATGAGCGGGCCGGGAGCGGGGGGTGGTGCCTGCCGGGGGTGTCGTCGCCCGCTGAGGGGGGCGGGGGGTGTCGCCGGTAGGGTGACGCGTTGTGACGCGGCCTAACGGTCGGCGGTGCCCGCAGGCGGAGATGAGCTCGCAGCAGTTTCCCCGCTCGGGCGCGCCGCCCGCCGGCCTGGGACCAGCGCCGCCGCCCATCCCCACCAGCGGCTCCGCCGGGCTCATCGCCCCCGCCGGCACAGGTAAGCGGCTCCGGGCCCCGCCGGCGGCCGCAGCCCGCGGGCAGCGGCCGGCTCCAGGGCCAGAGGCCAGTCCCGGTGTACCTTCTGCGGCGGCCCCGGGCGGTGTGCGGGGGGGGCTCTCACCGGGACCGGGCGCTGGGCAGGAGGAGCGGGGGGGCGGGACGTGTGGCAGGCAGCCCGAAGGCTGTCCCGGCCGCGACCGGGAAAGACAACGTGAAAATCGATTGAGGCGCTGAGCCTGAGCAGCAGCGCCAGGGCAGAGCTGTTCCCTTGCTCCTGAAAGCGGCGCGTTTGCTCGGCTGCCTGAGCCGCTCGGCTCCTCTTCTGCCTGCTCGGTAGCAGAAGTGGTGCGAGAGCCTGGGGACGTGTCACGGAGCTGAACACGGGGAGCGAGCCCTGGCTCTGGGTGCTGCTGCCCTGCCAAGACGACGGGTTTTCAGCAGGCTACCAGGAGTGATTCGGGGGGAGCGGCTTCATTTTCAGGAGGCTTTATACTTGTTTTTCAGCTTGATGTTCAGATACGTAATGCATTAAATGAAGACTTTTGAATACTACGTGTTTGATGTGGGGCTTTACGGCAGTTACTCAGATAATTATGTGGTTTTCACTTGAAAGAAAAATGAGTCAGTCTTTTGTTTGAAGAAGGTGTTTAGATGGACTTCTCAGAGGTGACCCCAGGTTGCCCGGCATTACAAGGCAGGCCCATCAGTTCTGAGGAGAACTGGCAGAAGCGGTGCCAGAGCCCCTAGAATTCTCATCATTGGAATATGTTTAATTGTAAGGGTGAATTTCTTCTATTTAGACTGTTTCTTGCTTCACATCTCTCATCTGGTGGGCGACCATGTGAACCTGTTCACCTTTTTCCTCAGAGTCCCCTTTTTCTTTCTTTTCGCTAGTGAGTGATGAGTCTAATCGCGACTCAGAAGTTGCTCCCAGAGAGCACATTGGCCCTGGCAGCTCGATACAACCTCGAGAAGAAAAGCAGGAACCAGTGGTGGTTCGGCCGTATCCACAGGTTCAGATGTTGACGCAGCACCACCCTGTCCAGTCCGGTGCCCCCGTGACAGTGACAGCACCACCAGCACATTTGACTCCAGCGGTGCCACTTTCCTTTTCAGATGGACTTATGAAGGTAACGAGGAGGTTCGCAATTCATAGGGGGAGAAATACAATCTATATTACAAGTTACAGTGTCGAGCAAAAATAAGTTACACTGAAAACTTCTCTCTTCTTGCTTAAGCTTTCATAGCGTGCTTCTGCTGACTGTTCACTGCCTCCTGGGTTCAGCTGTTCCATGTGGTACACTGAAGACTTCACAGTATCAAAGCATTATTTTTGAGGGGGATGTTTTTTGTTCATCTCTTAAGAGAAAAGTGATTTCCATCCATTTCTGAAATCTTCCCTTTTTTCTACAGGAGTGGATGAGAGTATCAAGTTAACTGTCAATGCCCGGTAGCTAGAGGGGAATACCAGAGCCCTGACAGATTCCACTTGTGACTTGTGCTGTAACACCTATTTCCAGTACAAAAGATGCCCTTTTTTTTGTCGCAAATGAAACCGGAATAGCTCTAAATTACCAATATCCTTCCTTTCCAAATACTTCACCAGCGCAAAGCTGACTGTCTCTCCAGGCTTTGACCCTCAAAAAGTATTTTTGCTTGAACATTGAGCTTTCATTCAAAGTTGCCAACGTTTCTGTCTCTGTATTTCTTGCAGCCTGCCTTGAAGCCCACGATGCCCAGCCGGCCCATTGCTCCTGCTCCACCCTCTACTCTCTCAGCTCCCACAAAGGTTCCTGGGCAAGTTACTGTGACCATGGAGAGCAGCATACCACAGGCTCCTACAATTCCTGTGGCAACAATCAGTGGGCAACAGGTCTGGCTTTTGTTTTGTTTTGGTTTTTTCTATCCCAGCTCACTGCATGGTCAGATCAGTACTAATATTGGTACAACTGAGGTGGGCTCTGGCAGCAGGAGGGAAGGTAGACAGAGCAGGCTTCTCTGTTCGGTGGCCACTGGTTGTTGGGTCAGTTCTGCTTGGAGCATTAGACCTCAGATTCGGTTACTACTAGCTCTTTAGAAAGCTGCTGATTTGTTGTAATCATCCAACTGATGTAGCACAGTGAGGCTGTGAGAGCAGAGCCGTATCCAAAAGCTGCTGTGCAGCTGAGTCTTTCCTTTAAAGCTCCTGCTGTTCCAGTATCATTCAGAGAATTTCTAGTGTAGACAAGCTGCTGGGATTCCTCACTGCGGTGTTCTTTAGCTCTCTTGGAAACAGATTAGAAGAGACTGGTGAACAATTCATGGTTTTGCAGTGTATCCATATTAAACCACTAGTGACAAAATTGGAGTAGGGGGAGGTGTAGATAATGCTTTAGAAATTTTCTCTTTCCCTCAAAATTTGGACTGCAGTGCCAGTCCTTGTGATTTGAAACTAGTTTGTGAGAACACTCATCACTGAACCTCTGAAGTCTCAGAGTTTTGTTGTAAAGTGCCTTTAGGCAGATTTGAGTTAGGCTGGCTACAGATGTGCAGCAGTTTCAGTAGATTGTTAATCCTTATTAATATCTCTGGGAAGTCTGGAATTATAAGAAAACAGAATTAATTTTTTGCACCATTTGCCAGGTTCCTGCCATTCTCTAAGCTTTACTGTAGAATTGGTATGAATCTGTGCCTTAAACATCACTAACGGCAGAAGGGCTGGCTCTGTGGTTGGTACGTGGGTGACTGCTGGCTGATTGTCACCTGTGTACCAACCAGAAAAACCAATCTGTGAAGTAAATACACATTTACATCTTCCACACACCATGTCAGCAGGCTCTGTAACTTTATCCTGTACAAAATATTGGCCTCTTTCTCCACTCAACTTGTAGTGCATGCAACCTTTCTACATGAAGCATTTCCACAACATATTTCTGTCTTTGGGACATCAATCTGGTAACAGCGTGGCCATGAATTCTTGTCAAAACAGCTCATAGTTTATTCTGGCTTTTGTTATTTCTTTAACTCTGCAGGGGCATCCTAGTAACTTGCATCATATCATGGCTACCAATGTGCAGATGTCTATCATCAGAAGTAGTGCTCCTGGGCCTCCACTACACATTGGAGCTTCTCACCTACCCCGAGGTAAAGATCTAGCTGTGCTATCCCTGCCTTCTGTTCACAGCCTCTCGGGGGGTGCATTTAGCCCTCATCTCTAAAATTCTCCTCACCGCTAATGCAGCTAATACTTTAGCTGTTAAAACTGCTGGCCTAAACAGGGGACTGCTGGGCTTTTAAGAATTATGTTGTCTTCAGTCGTGTAGGCAGGACTGTGTGACGGGGTTTACAGTGCTGGCAGATGCCAGATGCTGCTACTCTAGTTCTGCGCTGTCAAAGCAGCGAACACTTTATTGAAAAAAATATACGCTGGTACAGACTGACTTGTCCTGCAAAATGTCACGTACATTTTTGGTAGCAAGCATTGCTCACCCCTGACACCTGAGCAGTTGCGAGGCTTATTCTTGTAGCCACCTGTCACAGGATCACTCGTGCGTTTTTCTGCATGCTGACATACCACCTCGTGTGTGTTTGCATTTACCTTCCAGTTAAATGCTGGTGATAACAGCAGGCTCTTGTCTCCTGGGATTTTGGTTGCTACAACTTAAAAAACAGGAGATCAGCCCCTTAAAAGAAGCCCAGGGCTCAATACACCCTGTCTGATTTCTGACTGCAGTTTTCCCTCCAAAAGCGTAAGGGTTAGGTTTCTAGGTAACTTAAACTGATCTGAATTCATAGTACCATTTATATTCTTTTTTCCTTTTGTAGTTGATGGTATTTGGTCACACAAGAAAAATAAATTGACAAGAGAAAAGACTTAGTCTTTTACTAGAGTAGGCAGAAGGACTGTCAACTTCATTTGTAGCTGAAGTAAAATGTAGTGATGTTCACTTGATTCTTGAGGGACAGCTGCCACAAACTCTGTATTGTCACTTACTGCATGTTTTCATTTTAATTCCTGCCCTTTCTTGCAGCTTGAATATTAACTTTTGAGGTAATAATTTTGATTAGTGACATCTACAGAAGCTATTCAGTCTAGTTCATCAAATGATGTCAAGGCTGTTTGCCTTCTGCAGTGATTTCTTATGACCAGGAGACAACAAACAGTAGGCTGATTAATCAAATCGAAGGTTTAAAAGGCCTTTTTTTGAGTTTTCTTCTATTGCATGTCCATTTTTCTTCTGAGCTTCATCAAGGGCAGTGAGATTATTGTTGGTATCAGGTAATTTATTTACACGCTAGCCCAGTAATCAAACTCAGTTATTTCTATTGACTTCCATAGCTTGGGGTAAAAAAAAATACTGGATTTGCAATACAAGGTTATTATAGGAGAAGGAGAAGTATCACTAAAGCCAATTCATTTAAAATAATACCTACCCTTCTCCACATCTGTCGCGATCCGCCCCCTAGACATCCGCGACCCTGGACATCGAGGGGGCGGATCGCGACAACATCCTTTTGTGAATCTTTGGTATATTTGTTGCAAGCCTTACTTTTAAAGCATGTCACTGGAATTGACATACGTACGAAACACACTAAAACTGAAATCCTTACCAGCTAAGCTCAGAGTCTCTCTGCGGTCATAATGCAGCCATTTGGGTGCACGGTATTTTAACACTTGCTTTGTTTCCAGGTGCAGCAGCTGCTGCAGTGATGTCCAGTTCTAAAGTAACTACAGTCCTGAGACCAGCATCACAGTTGCCAAATGCCGCCACAGCTCAGCCAGCGGTTCAGCACATCATCCACCAGCCAATCCAGGCAGGTAGCAGCCAGGCAGCTCTGTGGAACACCGGCCACCAGCTCCAAATTCTTCCTGGCACTGACTTGTTGTATATAACCTTTAATTGTGTATTTACTGGGCTGAGGCTACTGTCGGCTCTCTTCCAGTTTTGTTTCTTGGGCATCAGTTTCTAATAGCAAGTAGTGAAATAGTTGCATTAATCCTGTAGTTTTATTTTCGTCACAGACTTGGTGCCAGAAGTAGAATCAGAGAATGGCTTAGGTTGGAAGGGACCTTAGAGATCATCTAATCCAACCTCCCTGCCATGGGCAGGGACACCTCTCAACAAGACGAGGTTGCTCAAGGCCTCATCCAACCTGGCCTTGAACACCTGCAGGGAGGGGGCATCCACAACCTCTCCAGGCAATCTATTCCAGAGTCTCGCCACCCTCATATTGAAGAACTTCTTCCTAAGATTTAGTCTAAACAGGGTTTTTAACTGTCTCCAAAGTGCTTACAAACTGGTTTAGTTTAGATATGCTCAAGTTTTAAATCCCGAAAAATCTGGTGCGATATGCTTTTGTTGATTTATTCTTAAATATATGTATTGATGTAGAATAAAAAAAAAGTAATCTTTTAATATGCTTCTGTATATCTCAGCTTATGTACGCATATAAGAAGATTGTAGATGTCATCTCCCTACAATAGTACTAGTGTTCAGCGTTAGGAGAAAGGGTTAAGCATCTTTGTGCTTTCAGTTAGGATCCCGATGTAATCGCTTTTGACTTCCTGTATATATTTGGATCGGGGTTTCTTTTTATTCTGAAGGGAACTGACCTTTGTTTTTTCCCTAAAGACCTTCAGGAGATCCGGTCTTGTTAACTTTGTTGGTTACTGATTTCCCTGATATACACGCTTTGAAATCGAGGAGTGATCTGCTCAGGAGCTTGCAGGTCACTCAGAAAGACTGGAAACGTCTTAGAATGCCAAAACTTAGAAGATGTGGGAAAAACAGTTTTAGCCAAGTAATTCCTAGTTACTCTCTGAACAACTGCATTTCTTTTCTAAATGTGTCTTTTTGACTCGTTTTTGTAGTCTCGCCCTCCTGTGACAACGTCAAGCACTATTCCTCCTGCTGTGGTGGCGACTGTCTCAGCCACGAGAGCTCAGTCCCCTGTTATAACTACAACAGCAGCACACGCTACAGAGTCAACTCTCAGGTAAAGACCCTTTGAAATCTACAGTGCTCTGACTTTACAGAGGCTGTGGGAAGGGGAAGGATACGTGTTAATCATCCAGAGCTGATAATCCCCTAGATGTGGGGTGACAAAATACAAAAACAGTAGTGCTCACACAGTGCAAATGCTTTCAGTTCTCTGAATAAAAATTACTACAAATGTGAACTCCTGCTTGTGTTCTGAGAAGGAAGGACCTTCATGAATCGGTTTTGAAGTCCTGCTTCATGGAACCAGCAGAGTTTCTGTTGGAGGAACTGGTAGCTAACTGGGCCCATCTTTTTTTGTGAAGACACGGTGAAAAATGACACATGAATGTTGGAAAGCATCCCTGACAGTCTCTTTTATGACATGGTGGGAGTTACTGAGAAGTCTGCCCTCCTAGCTGGGTACTCGGGGCAGATGGGGACAGAGCAGTGTGGTTCAGATTTCTTCCTGCTGCTTTACCATGTGTTCTAGCAGTGCTGCTGTCACAGAAGAAGGAAACCAAGGCCTAGAGTGTGTCCCTGCGTTTTGTCTTTCATATTTAGTGTCCATAAGGTCCTCTTCATGATTATTTTTCTTTCTCTCCAGTCGACCCACCCTGTCTATCCAGCAGCACCCGCCTTCTGCAGCGATCAGCATTCAGCGGCCTGCACAGCCAAGGGATACAGCTACCCGGATTACGCTACCCTCGCACCCAGCTATAGGAACACAGAAGCCACAGCTCCACACCATGGCTCAGGTAAACAGCAAGAAGGAAAAAAAAAAAAAAACAAACCTTGCTTCTAGACATCTCTTTTGTTTATATCTTGAGGGCTAAGATTAAGTTTGGGAAAAGATTTAGCGTTAGGTTAAAAATCCATATTCTTGACAGTTGATGCAACTTGACTCCATGCTGTATTTTAAATGGACTAGTCTTTTAACTTGATGCTTTTGTTTTCATAGAAAACTATTTTCAGTACTGGTACTCCAGTGGCAGCAGCAACAGTGGCACCTATTCTGGCAACGAATACCATTGCTTCAGCAACCACAGCTGGTGAGCATTCATCGTGCTGTTGGGGGGGAGCTGTGGGGTGTGGCTTTTGTTGTTGCGTTTTCCTCCTTAAAGATGGAACCTGGTTACTTCCAAGCAATTATTTATGATACAGGCTGCATGTGGAAGCGTGTGAGCAGACTTCAGGAGAGAAATGCCTGGGTTCTTCAGGGATGTTGTGTGGGTTGGGGTTTTTGCCCTCTTTGTTTGGGTATAGATATACTGGTGTGACAGAGCTCTGTAGGAAGATCTTGTATGGTTTTTTGGTTTTTGTTTTTTTCTTTAGGTTCTGTCTCTCACACCCAAGCGCCTACAAGCACCATTGTCACCATGACAATGCCCTCCCATTCTTCCCATGCCACAGCTGTCACGACCTCAAACATCCCAGTTGGTGAGTGATTTCAGTTTTAAGAAGAGTGTCTAACTGATGCTTGGGCATTTTGGCATTTCAGAACCTGCCTTGTATATACTAGAAGCTCTAAGTGTGTGGTGATGGAATGTGGGCCTCAGAGCTGATTTTTTTTTTTTTTAAGTTCCTTCCTGTGCTTCTTGAGGTGTAGCCTAGTTGAATCTGATTAGTGTGTCCATTTGGAGGTAAAACACTAAGGTCTAAAGGTGGGAACTTTTATTTGCCTGGATGTGGAATCTGCCTGAGATGTTTGTTACAGAACTGCACAACTTTCTTTGTGTTTACCTCCGTGTTCCTGTTGACTTGCTTCTTGTTCTTTTGAAATCTTGTGTTATCTTTCCCTACCACCAATTTCTGAGGAGTCAAGTTATAACTCTATACATCAGTGTTTCCTGTAAAGCTTTTGTAGGTGTTTTCTTTCTTTTCATGGCCTCTGTCTTCATACACTTGTCTGCCTTGATCTTGTTTCCCTTGATCTCTGTCAAGTTCTGCTTTGAGAACTTGGATAAATGAGGTCTTGAGAGCAGAAAGAATTGAGCTGATCCTAAAAAAAAAAACAAGTTAACTTCACTTGAGCACTGGAGTAACTTACTCTGTTAGCAATTATAATTTATATATGCATTTACAATATCCATGTATTCTGGTATCAATTGACGAAAAATGCTTCATTTTCCTTTTTTTTTTCCTGCCTATTGCGGAAGCTATCGCTACGGATAGGAAATTGTCTGGGGATGGGGCATTTTTTGGGGGTTGAGGGAGAAGGAGTTTTTACCAGGAGAATTAATCTTGCCTTTGCAGTGTTTACCAACTTTTCCTTTGACTGTCAGCTGATAACATGTTTGTCTTTATGCAGCTAAAGTGGTTCCTCAGCAAATCACACACACTTCTCCTCGGATCCAGTCTGATTACACAGCAGAGAGGAGTAATCTCATACCCCTCTCTAGTCACCGGGCATCTCCAAACCCAGTAGCAATGGAAACCAGAAATGACAACAGGTGAGGAAATAACAGCTCTGTGAATGAGCATGTGTGTGAGTAGGTTTTGAGTGCCTTGCTAGGTTCTGATTTTCTGGAAATACTGGGTTTTTAAAAACCTGGAGTGGTGGGGGGGGGAATTTGGTAGTTCTGAATTAATAATGATATTTGAGATAGTTGATAGCTTATGACAGATAAGATTACAAAACTCAGGAGTGGCCCAAAAGCGGAGGTTGGAGATGAGCTGTTGAAATGTGTGTAACACTTGCTCTCTTTGATGCCTGTAGGCAGTCGGTGCCTGTCCAGTTCCAGTATTTCCTCCCAACATACCCGCCGTCTGCCTATCCCTTGACCGCACACACCTACACCCCCATCACCAGCTCCGTGTCCACCATTCGCCAGTACCCGGGTAAGAGCAGCTCTGGGGCAAGCTGACGCTTTGTTCAGTTGTTTGTTATGAGCTTTAGTGATGGGAGAAGCAAAGAGACTTGTGCGCTTCATTCTTACCGTTCATCACAAAGTGTGTGGCAACTTGTTAGCTGAAGGGAAAACTCACGGACAAGGGGTATTGAACTGCTTCAGAGGCCTGTTAAATATAGCAAGTAACAGTCTTCTCCGGAGTTTCACTCTTGATATCCAAGGGTTTGCACCTCCATAAGCAGAAGTGATTAATTCTACAAATCAAAACACTTCATCTCCTCCAAACTATGGCTCTGATGCATCTTCATTCCCTGGTGTTCTGACAAGCCCCTTTTAATGTCTTACCACACGAGTGTGTAGTTTGAGAGAGAAACCTGAACTAAAAATGAAAAAAATAAGCTGCGTTGCACACTCCTATATTAGTGTTCTATTTAAAAGGATGGAGCAATTAGTGTGAACTGTTGCAGTAATTTGCAGACAGTCAAAAAATTGTTTAATGTGAGCCCATGTAGTCAACCCAGATCGACATCATTCTGTGACAGTTTGGAGCACTTTTACCTCACTGGGTGGTTTAGGATTGTTCTCTATCATGTGATAATTTCCACAATCCAAATGGTGAGAATACGCTTGATTTGGATTTTCATGGGGTATCTGTCTCTGCTGGCAGCATGTTACCCTTGAGCAGTATGGAGGGAATTTGGAAGGACTTGGAGGTGGCAAAGCCCACCCACACTTTCGCTGCCCAGGAAAGTATGTGCAGGGAATTGAGGAGCTACCGGGGCCTGTTCTTTCTGTCACTGAAAGTGAAAAGCTGCAAGTCTTGACTATAAGTCATGTCAGTATTTGAGGTGAGCTTCAGGATGATTGAACAACTCGCAAAAGGGACACGTGGCTTCTTTTCTATCTTCTTGTGCTTTGGCTGAAGGTTTTAGAGGAGAGCGTGCAGGTGAGTGGTGGTACTTGAGTGTTGGCAGCTGTGGTTGAGGAGCCCCTGACAGAAGATTACAAACTGTCAGGAGTTCCAGTTTTGGTAGCTTATTAGGCTAGTGGTAGGCTAATGCTAATTCTTGAGAAGCAGAAGTAGGTTCTTCAGCAGGAGCTCATTGACAGAGACATTTTGCTTGTTAAATTGGCTTGAAGCATCAGGTATTAATTATGGCAGTCTGGCGACAGCTCAAAGCAGAAGGTTCAAGGTATCAGGAGGGACATACGCCTGTGCTGAGCACAGCCATGTGGGGATAAAAGTACAGAGCAGACTTCTTAGAAGATCACTGAGATAAGGAGAGTTAATGTGGAGTCTGGAAGAATGTTAGCTTTGGCTTTCCAAATGCTGGTTGTGTTTTGTATAGTCTCCCAAAAGGATTTTGTTGGATCAAAAGTTCTGCAACAAAAGTGTTTTGCATAAGGTGTTGTACGAAGAACTAATGTGCTGCACTTCATACAGAAGCCATTTTCAGGGAGCTAGTGATTGATTTCAGGTTTCTGACAGCTGTTTTTAGAGTGTCTTGTCAGCACAAGAACTTGATCGAAATCCTGTGACAATGACAAAACCAGCTTGCTCTGCGATGAGAGGGCTCTCCATTGTTAGCAAGCAAGTCCATTGTTGGCAAGTTTGCACTTGCATTCCGTGCATGGCTGCAGAAATCGCAGCACCGTTCTGTGGAGACTGGCAATCTGGAGGTGCAGGAGCTGCAGGGAGTCATAGCAGTATTGCTAAGTGCTGCCTGGGAGAAGTGGGATGTGCCGTGTAGTGGATCTGGAAAGATGGAATCGTGGCTGCTTAGAGCTGTACCTTCAAATAAATGAATTGAACATTATCCTGCCACAAAAAGATTTTGTGTTCATTTGAGCTGTGGGATCCAACCTATAGTTGCAAGCCCTGTTCTGAGCCAGGTACAGTTGTACTCAACTTCAGAACAGATTGTCCACTTGCGCTGAGGAAAACGTTACGTGGCTGGCGTAAGGGTGTAAGGAAGTAAGCCCTGTTTTAAGGTACCTACACTTGAGTCTCTGCTTGGTTTTGTACACTCAAAGGTTTGGTGTTTTTTAATTGGTGTAATGCCGAGCTCTGTGGAAGGACTGTCTTTAGAAAAGAAATGGCTTAGGCTTCTGTTGTTTTAAATTACTTATTTTTTTTTTTTGGCAGGAAAAATGCCAGGTGTTGGTACTTACAAGTGTTGTAAAATAAGACTGTGTGTGAGCAAAAATAACGCACAGCTTTCTGAGACTGGAAGCTGCGTACAGAAACATCATTCGAGTCTCACTGCAAATAGAGTTAAACTTGATCCTTTCTCTCTTGTTGCATTTTGAAATAGAAAGCGGAATGGAAATGAACAGTAATGTTTAGTTCTTCTGGTAGGCAATCTGGCCTCTCCGCTTTCAAATTTACTACTGCAACAAGCAGGCTGCAAACTAATTTTTCAAAGCAAAATAGTCATTGAAAGAAAGTATTTGAGCGAGCGCTGCTGGGGTGACCCGAGGCAACCCGCCGGGTAGGTGTGACAAGGTGTCTGTGTTCTGCCCCCAGTTTCAGCCCAAGCGCCCAACTCGGCCATCACGGCCCAGACGGGTGTCGGAGTGGCCTCCACCGTCCACCTCAACCCCATGCAGCTGATGACTGTTGATGCATCTCACGCCCGTCACATCCAGGGCATCCAGCCAGCGCCCATCAGTGCGCAGGGGATCCAGCCAGCACCAATCAGCGCCCAGGGCATTCAGCCAGCACCAATTGGGACGCAAGGACTTCACCCCGCTGCACCAATTGGCACGCAGGGACTGCAGCCAGCGCCAATCAGCGCTCAGCAGCCACAAGCTGACACCAAGACTTCAGGTAAGAGCAACCAGCAAAGTCCGTGCTTTGAGCCGAGTCAGAGCAGCAGAACTTCTGGCCTACAAATTTGGCTTTTTTTGTTGTTGTTGTTCTTTGACTAATGATCTTCTAGTCTCTGTGGTCCAGTAATGGACACCAAATACACTCATACACATATTTTCTTAGCAAATATCTGTTACCTATTTCTGAATTATTTTTTTTTAAGTGTATCGGGTGGAGTGTGTGGGTAGCCTTGAATGGGTTACTTCAGTGGAAGGGACTGGTAGTGCCTAAGCTTAAACAAGTCTTTTTGGTAAGGCTCTGTGAGAAGAGTCATTTACAAGTAAATGACGTTCTCTGAACTGTTCCAGCTACGCATCAGAACACAGTAGCAATTAAAATACATCCAGGTACCTTCAGCAGTTCAAACCTGATCTTGAGCTGTGACAGAAACCATCTTTCATTAAAAATGGTTGGTCTGATGAAACTCCAACAACTTGCGGAAGAAAGGGATATGGAAACCAAGAGAATGTGCTGTTGCAAAGCTGGCAGACATATTGCCTGGTGACTTCCTGCCTGTCTAACTGCTCTGCATCAGTTAGTTGGCCAAATAAGCTTTGGCAGAAGGTCAGAACATAAACACAGCTGATGGTGCTTACATACATGAGACAAGCATTGCCACGTAGACTCTACCAGGGCGTTACTCTGTTGACCCAGTTGTGTTGGTGATCTCCCTAGTGATTTCTGCATTTTCCATTTCTTCTGGAAAAGATTATTTCCCTAGCAGCAGTTGTTAGGCCGGAGGTAGTTTCCATGTTCCTTGCAGAAGGTTCAGTGGTCAGATTGCCTGTAGTAAAGTTATTGCTTACAAAGTACTCTGAAAGGATTGCAGCTAAAGACAGAGAGAGTCAAGGGAGCATGGACAACATGTGCTCTTCAAACCCCTCTTTTGTCATCAGATTTCCTTAAGTAACTGCTGCTTTTTCTCTCTGTATCTGTTCTTCTCTCTGCTGTGTCAATGTCCATCCCTCCCAGCAGTAGTCTTGGCAGATGGAGCCACCATTGTAGCCAATCCTATTAGCAACACATTCAACACGGCTTCTGCAGCAACTACCGTTGTGCAAACCCATAGCCAGAGTGCCAGTGCCAGCGCACCAGCCCAGGGCTCTTCCCCGCGCCCAAGCATCCTCCGGAAGAAACCAACCACAGATGGGTGAGTAGAATGACATCTGAATGACGCTTCTGTGCAGTCTAGCCTGGCTAAATGCAATCATCTCAGTGGAGATAAGAAAGGTTCTGGCAGATTATTCGGTCAGCAGTGGTTGTGAATAACCCGCTGATCTGTGAAACATGCTGCTTTTCCTCCCCCCGGGTAAGATACACTTTTCTCTTACTGTCACTAATAAAATAAGAGTAAGGACAGTTTGTGTCCTAGCTCTTGAAAATGACCTTTTGAGGGAAAGTGAACTTGAGGCTTCCTTGCTTAATTTAATAAAAACAAAGAGTTCATAATCTACTAAAATTAGAATTCTGTGCTTTGTCTTCAGTGCTTTTCTTGGAAAAATATGTGGATGAGTAGAAAGGATAGGATTAGAACCCTGCTGTGAAATCTCATTAGGAAAAAGGGAGGGAGTAACTTAGACTCTTAAAATATTTAATGTCGTTTGTAATTTTAAATGCCTGAGTAAAGAGGCAGCTTTAGAATTAACAATGCGTTTCCTCCCAACTAATGACTGAAAACGTTTGGAACTGATGTGTCCTATGAGACTAAAACTGTGTAATGTGGTTTTTTTTTGGGTGGAAACCTTTTTTTAAGGCAGAGAAGTTGCAGGCTGTGAAACTGGAACAGAAATTAAAGAAGCAGAGGTAGATCACTAAGGAATGTTTCCATGTGAGAGGTTGATGATTTTGGACAACAGTTTGACTTCCAGCCCTGCAGGAGACTCAACAGTCTCTAAAATACTTTTCTGCATTCAGCCCTGTGCTGCCTGGTGTTCGCAGTCAGCGCCTGTGGACGTGCAGTCAGGCTTTGACACAGCCTAGTCCAGCTAAGCAAAGCCTGAGCACTGTTCAGTTCTAGATGATTTGCTCAGTCTTCAAAGAGCAGTGGAGGACAGCGGCATGGCCAGATGTCCTCTTGTCCACTGTGGAGCCTGGCTGTCTCAGTAAGATGCTCTGACTGGCAGGATGAAAGTCAAGCTGGCATTCTTGGAGAAGCCCTAAATAGGAGTGAGACTAGGCCAGAGCCACTAATCTTTTTATCTTTAAAGAAAATAAAATATAACATGTAATTTGAAACATAAAATGAGACTTCCTATAGCGGATCAGTTACACTGAAGGCAGTATGCAGTGATGTGGCTGTAACTCCTGTCCTGCTTGGGGCAAGAGAGGGTTGGTTCCTTTGCTCTCAGTGTCTTTGTCTGCGCATCAGGGACGTGGGAATCTTAAATCTGTTGGTCTCTTACAGGCTGGCAGTCCGGAAAAGCTTAATTCCCCCTCAGCCACCTGAAGTAGCTAGCACACGTGTCGAGAGTACCATGCGAAGCTCGTCTGGATCACCAAGGCCTGCTGGGTAAGAGTTCAGGAAACAACCAACTGCATTATAAGAGTTTCATTATATTTGACTGATTTTTATTCTTTGGCTATTGGAGCGTTTTCCTTTCTTTTGGGAAACAATCTATTTTGTATTTGTCAGTGTGACGACTTTGAACAGACAGACTGTTGTGCTGTTGCGAGGCTGAGGCAGTAGCCTTTAAGAGGCGTGGTTCTGAGCTTTCAGAGAAACAAACAAAAAACCTCTGCTGTTATAAAGGATAGGCCTCAAAACTTTCTTCTGTAGTGCTCAGAAATTAATGCTGAAGAAAGGTAAACAGAGCTTCTACCCTGCTTTAGCTGAGTTCTGTGGCTTCACAACTTAGGGTTTTACAACTCTTAGCCACAGTGTGAACAAAGGATGGGGTCAGCTTGGGTAGAAGTTCCTCTTGTCTGCATCGTGAAACTGTTTGGATCCTTTTACAAGTATTTTGAAGTTACCTGGAATTAGTAATGAGATTTTCTGGTTATAGTCAGTGGAAGAAAATAGCATCTATAGTACATACAAAGGATTCAAAAGAGAGTGGAGGAGGAAATGTAACTGAGATGACACCTTCTCCTGTCGTTAAATGCATTACGGAGCCATGTGTTATTTGTGGGTGTGGAAAAAAAATGAATAATCTGAATCTACTTTGTCTCAGTCACTTTGTGCTGGGTGCTCATGCCTGAGATGCAGTTACCTTCAGCTTGTTTTGCTTTTTTACATTACAGTGCCAAGCCAAAACCTGAAATTCATGTGTCCATGGCCACTCCAGTCACTGTGTCTATGGAGGCAGTGTCCAATCAAGGCAGCGAGCAGCCCACCATTGCAGTCCCCCCTACCTCCCAGCAGCCCCCTTCTGCCATTCCAACAATCATCGCAGCAGCCAGTCCCACCTCGCAGCCTGCAGCAGCACTGTCCACCATTCCAGGAGCTGTCCCAGCTGCTCCACCAACGTCTACCACCATTGTGGCAGCGCCTGCTCCTCCATCCACCATGAGCGGTGCCCTGTCAGCAGTGCTGGGTCCTGCAGTACCGGAGATAAAAATCAAAGAGGAAGTGGAGCCTATGGACATAATGCGACCAGTATCTGGTAGGTGGTTGTTAATCGTCAGATCGCTGCTTTTGTTGAGACAGCGGAGAAATTTAGAGGATCTCAACACATCCATCCTGAAAGTGAAATTACGTCTCTTTCACGGTAGCACAGAACACCAGCCAAAGGGTTCCCATATGCCTTGTTGGTCATAAAGTTGTTCTTTGCCTTCTCTCCAGTCTCTCGTGAAATCACTTGTTATTGTGACCACTTTGTTCATGTTCAAATGATCCAACTCCAGTGTCTGTGTGAATTCCTTGCTTAAAACACATGCACTCAGCAGCAGTAGTAGTATGTTCAGTTAATTTCCATTTTCTCACAAATCCTATTGTTCACGTCCAAGGGCCTTTCTTGTATGTGAAGAATTAGTGACCAGATTAGGACTTGATAGCATACCCCTGCAATTCATGAATATTTTTCTCTGGAACTTCTAAAAATACTCATCATATTGCCTGCCTTATCCAGCTAGGCCATAGTTGCTATCAGATGGCACGCTCAGTAAAATTCAGATCCTAAAGATTCAGTGGCAAAGTGACACGAATGTATCCCGCATTCATGAGCGTCGGAGTTCTGGTTTAGTTCTTGGATTTATCACTCTCCTTAAAGCTGTAGGTTGTCCTGCGATGGAAGGAGCTACTTGCTGCAGATGTCTCTGGAGCACAGGTGGATACCATTAAGCTTTTCAGGGTTCTTTTTTCTCTTACTGGCAATTATGGGTATGCCAAATTGCCAAGAGATCCCATAATGGAGATTTTTTTGCTGCAGCCTTACTCACAGCTGATGGAGCTTTTCCCTTGGAATGTCAAGGAGTGTTGCCTTAAGCTACATGCTGCTCTTCTGCCCAACTTCAGAGGTGTAGTAACCTACTGATACCGTGCTGTTGACCTGGCAGTACAAGTAGACTCCTGCAAGGAGCGCGCTGCTCTCCCGATTTGATTGCATATGATTAGCTACTTGCATTACAAGAGGAAAGAGACTTGCTTGCCATTGACTGCGATCCACGTGTGCATACAAAGATACCTTTTTTACAGCAACACAAGACAGATACGTATTTTGTAGCATTAAACTAACATAAGCTTAAAATATAAATGAAATGAGGGATGGTTGTCTCTGCTCTCCTTTATACTTGTGTATATGAGACACTGAAGATCTTGGGCTTGTCCTTGCAATTGCTGCTGGCTGAATATCTGGCCTTCTACACGTGTGGAGCCGATGCGCTCATGCACTTCATGCTCCTTACAACGTGTTGAAACAGGAACTGCTATTGGGGGTGGTGTTCAAACAGTGTTAGTGCGTTACCTTTATGCTGCCCATGGTTTGAGGTATTTTCATTTTTCCTTCCCCTCAGCAGTCCCTCCTTTGACTACGAGTACTGTGTCTCCGTCTTTGGCACTGCTGGCCAATAACCTTTCAATGCCTCCAAGTGATTTGCCACCTGGTGCCTCCCCAAGGAAGAAACCCCGCAAGCAGCAGCACGTCATCTCCACAGAGGAAGGGGACATGATGGAAACAAACAGCACTGATGATGAGAAATCCACTGCCAAAAGTTTGCTGGTGAAGGCAGAGAAGCGAAAGTCTCCTCCAAAGGAATATATAGGTAATGTCAACTCCAGTGACTTTTTTCCTATTCGAGTGTCTGTATTTTCTCTTCCATTTTTCTCCCACTTCCTAAATAGAAATAATACAGAACCAAGTATCTGTTCCTCAGCGCTTTCTGTATAGTGACGTTCAGGGCAAATCACCTTTCTCAAGATATAGAGCGTCATGTTGTGCGAGGTTGTGCTCACTAGTCTTCTGCAGGAGTAGTTGTGTCGCTGATCTCCTGCTTTCACCTACTTAAGGATAATACAGTTCCCTCTGGATCCTTTTCTAGATGAGGAAGGTGTAAGGTATGTCCCTGTGCGTCCAAGGCCACCTATCACGTTGCTCCGTCATTACCGCAATCCTTGGAAAGCTGCTTACCACCACTTCCAGCGATACAGCGATGTCCGGGTAAAAGGTCAGTCTGCTGCTGGCAGTTGGACAGTGTCATTCATCCAGGACGAACCACTTCAGTGTCCCCGCTGGGGTGTCTTAGGAGCATTCTTAGCTTGCTGCTATTGATAAGCAGTCCCACAAAAAGGTTCTGATTGCAATGTGGAAAGCAAGGGTTGGTAAAGTGAGCTAATGGCTTCTATGAGCTGGATGTTGCCTAAATCTCTTCTGCTCTCAAGACAGAGGAAAGAAGGGAAGGACACTACAAAGAATTAGCTATAATTTTGTAAAAGAAAATATCGTATGATTATTGAGAAGTCTATTCACATACAGTGATAGAAACATATTAAAGAAAGTCATCCTTAAAGCAGTGACCTCCTATGGCGATATGCTACAGTTTAGTTTTCTGATTTTCTTACTACCGCATAAACTTGCCAGTTTAATCAAAAACATTCTACATTTAGTGTAACTGGTCCTGTCAGCTAATGGGCTTTTAAAGAAGACTTTTTTTTTTGTAATATGAGGAAAATAGAGTTTAGATCCTGTTTTTTAGATTGCTTGAATTC
>JAVSBS010015097.1:69988-86881 GCA_033124195.1 Coracias cyanogaster | reverse complement strand
CTGAGAGGGTGGTTAGGCAGTGGAACAGGCTGCCCAGGGAGGTGGTGGAGTCACCATCCCTGGAGGTGTTTAAAGAAGGAATAGATGCGGTGCTTGAGGATATGGTGTAGTGGTTAGAGAGATGCTAGGAGAAAGGTTGGACTTGATGACCCTCGAGGTCCTTTCCAACCGTAATGATTCTGTGATTCTGTGATCTGCAGCTCAAACAATCTGCTTAAGAAATACATGTTTTTTTTAACAATGGAAGAGCTTTGTAATCTATTCAAGGGTGGGTTTTTTTCCATTAAAAATTCATCATATAGGACTATTTTCTATGAAATATAAATTTAAATTAACAGATTGTAAATATCAAAATTCAGATCATTACTTAGGCCCATGTAACAAACTACAGCATTGAGAACTGCTCTGAAAAATCAAAGGATCTGATCTCTGACGCTTTCAGCCAAGCCCAGAAACTCTGAAACTGTTTAGTTCGCTAGCAGTTTTGTAACATTTATTGTAACAGTGAAATTTGTTTGACAAGATCCTTTGCCTGGAATATACTTTTGATGTCTGAGAGAAGCCTGACATTTCTACTTCCTGTTTAATGTAACTACTATTTTAAGGTTCTGAGCCCAAATTTCCTACCCCAAGTAAACAAAATCTCTTCATTTTTTACTTTCATTTTCCACTTCTGCTTTTCTTTTCCAGTCAGATCATTTGGAGTTGAGCCCCAGTGGCACAACAGGCTTCCTAAACTTACAGCTTCCACATTTTCTGTACAGCTGATTATCACTTCCTCTTCTATTCTTGAATAAAAAAACCTTCAAGGTTATACATTAAAATATTTTAAAAATAGTGCCATGTCTGCTCTCTTGCAGCTAAAGAGGACCTCTGATTTCCATGCTGGAGATGAGGAGGCATCTCACACGGTTTCTGCATGAAGGAAGAAATTTAGTGACTAATACGCTGTGAGAAACTGGCATTTTCCTGAGGGGCAGCCTAGGTGGCATTTGACTCCATGACATCACAAATCAGAAAACAAAACAACTTCCTTTTCAAAGTCTCAGTGTTACTGACATTCAGAGCACAGCCGAAGACACTAATAGAGCAAGAGGCTTCTCCCTCCATTTTCCCCTCAATTCTGCAGCTACCTGGGGGAAAAAAGTCCAACTTCATAACCGTACACATTTCCTCATAAGGACCAGGTTATAGCCCTGCAGCAAGCAAGTAGCATGGCACAGCTGCCCTAGGAAGCCCCAGAAAAGAAAGGGCCCTACAGTAAGGGCTATTAGCAGAGAGCACCAAATAATTTATATATTTTTTTAATATGTATACAGAAATATCTATATACATATATGCATAAATAGCTATACAGAGAGAGATATTTGCAGCCAGAAAACCCCATTTACAACAGAAGGTGATCTCTGGTCCTGGTGCAGCTGTATCAGAAGAACTTGCAATAAATATGCTTCACTCATGCTATGAAGTATTTTTTTTTTAAAAATCTATTTTAATTATGCATCTTGACATGTCCCTCTCCTCTGCAATGCTCAAAGTATCTGTGGACAGTAGGATTTGTTTTTTTTTTTTTAATGAAGATTCAAAATATGAACATACTGCTTATTCATGTGGTAGCTCACAAGGCATTCTTTCCTACCATGGGGAACGGGATGTACATCTACAGCCACGGTTGCATGTTCATTTGACTGTTGCATGTGTTAGGACTTGAAAGTACAACCTAAACCACCAGTAACTCCTTTCTAGAGTTTGCATCTTAGAGCTAATCCCACAGCTTCCCACCACAGCACTCATCTCCCTTGTGGCAGGTTACAACACAGAGCACACCTCAACCACCACATGCTTTTTTAAACTTTAGTCCTCGATTAATTCATTTCTAATAAGGAGGGTTTTTTTAAGTGAAAAATATCTAACAAATAATGTTAAGAAGTAACACCAAACAGAAGCTTAAAACCAGCTCACTATGTTCAACCAAAACTACTTGTTGACTAAGTCTGATTATTCACATTCAGGGGAAGTCTTATTGAAAGGAAATTCCAAGAATGTTTTTTTCCCTCAGTTCCTGTGACCAGATTAACTATATTCTGCTTCAGCAAGAAAAGATTGAAAAAAACCAAAATTCCCCATTAAACTACAGTCCACTTGGAGTGCTCTTCTCTTCTTTTCCCAATGTGTTAATCGGACACTTCAGCTTTTCTGTGACCCTGAGGAGGGAAGAACATTCCTTTCAACCTCTCTGCTGTGTTTTTCTGATTGCACTAGCACGCCTTTTTGCCCAGCAGCAGTCCAGGCAGAGCCGGCTGGTTTGGTGCAATCTGGAAGGCTGTTGTAAAAACAGAACAAAAAAGCACAAGGAAGAGCCTGGAGGCTGTATAAAACTCCCTCAGAGCTCCAGTCCCCACAGAAGCGCAACAGCCTCAGCAATCAGCATGACCAGCCAGTCTCAGGGAATCCAGCAGCTTCTGCAGGCAGAAAAACGTGCCAAGGACAAACTGGAGGAAGCCAAAAAAAGTAAGTAGCTGGCCTGGTTTTACTGTAGTTTTTAACTGTAAGTTCTTCAGAATTACAGTGGCTCACAGAAAAAAAAAAAACATTTTTTCATCTGTACAAGTCACAGTTGTGCTGCTCCTGTTCTTTTTTTCTCACTCGCATTAGTGCTGTGCCTTGACTGAAGCCAGGCATTTAACCAAACCTGAACATTCAGAGTTTGCTTAAAATTCTCTGTGCAGATATGTGTGCATGTGTACCTTATTAAACAAGGGGTACTTTGTTATATTAATCCTGACAACTAGATTTATTCTTGCTTTATCTTAATGCCAATAATGTAATTATGGCCTTCCTTAGCTATTTAAGCTTGAAGCCTACACAACTTTGGCTGCTGGCTCTAACATCTCTATTTTTCTTCATAGGTCTTGTATAAATTTTACAGTGTTCCTCTTTACTTAAAAAATCTAGTAACTTGCCTTCTAATCTCAGCTGAGCTTCAAGAATTTATATGAAAACACAGGGAGACTTCAGCACAATGATAGTAATCAAAGTGATGGTACAATCACAAGCACTGTCAGTATTGTAACAGGTCATTCATATAAGTCTTATTACACAGTACAAGTAATTACCAAATCATCAAATGTTCAATTTAAAATAAAAATCTTGTTTATTGAATGCCTAAATGCCCAGGGCAAAGTATGTGTAGATATTAAATAATAATAATGAATTCAAATATTTTTATTTTGGTCATACAGAACACTGGAACAAGTTGCCCAGAAAGGTGGCAGAGGCCCCATCCCTGGATACATTCAAGGTCAGGCTTGATGGGGCTTTGAGCAACCTGCCTAATTAGACATGTCCCTGCTTATTGTTGGGGGGGTGGACTAGATGACCTTTAGAGGTCCCTTCCAACCCAATACATTCTATGATTCTATGATATATGCAAACAATTAATAATAAAAATACAAAGTGAAGGTGTCTGCTAGAATAACTTAAATAAAAGAAATAATCCTCCTAGCAGAGTCGTCCCATTATTTATTTGCTTCATTTTCTGCATTCATCTCCCAGTGATTTCATGCAAAATATGATGACTACTCTCCTGAATGTAGGTACCAACCACATGAGTCACTGACCTGCATTAGCACTGAAACATTAATATAGTTTCATGGAGTTATCTTCGTTTAGAAACCAGCAGCAGGAAACAATGTTGTCCTGCAGGACTCAGCTAAAATACATGAAGTTGTCATGTGGAGCAAAAGCATGATGAAAGAATATATTTTGTTTTCCAGGGAGAAATAGAAGCGAAACAAAACTAAGTTGTGTTTTTTCTATATCCCTTCTACACATAAATCAGCATTGCTTTGAGTTCATGAATCACTAGTATGGCATGTTAATTTAAACAGCAGCACACACACAAAAATAAGTAGAAACACAATACCCCTTCCCTGAGCACTCAGACACTACCTGTGCCTTGCAGAAGCAACAGAGAAGGAAAAAACAAAACAAAACAAAAAAACCACCTCACTTTCACAAAACAGAAGGCTCACAAAAAATAAGGTGTTCAGGGGGTGCTGATCCCAGCCTGAAAGCAAGGAATAATTAAGAAGTGGTTCAAACCTTATATAGTCAAATGAGCTGCTCTGGTGGGACAGGTCTTCCCTTTTCATGTAGGGCAGGGGAAACGTGCTGTTCCTCAAAGCAAGCAGCAAGAAAGAGTGTGACCTGGAAAGGCACAGCCCCCAGTGGAGGGAGTACGAGTCTGGTCTGAACACAGGCTGCAGAATTAAGTCTTTAGCTATGACAGCTTGATGTTGATTACATGTTTGATTTGGTTTTGTTCTTGTTGTTTTTTCATTTCATTTGGGCTGGTTTTTAAAACCAGAAATGTAATTTCAGCTTTTTCTAAAACAGGCAGTTAAAAAGAGGCTTTGTAAATGAAGGAACTCCAAAAATAAGAAGTATCATTGTAACATAAAAGTAATAGAAGATGAGTGTCTTGCAGAATCCAGACAGAGTTACAGGTGCATTTACTCTACTCTGCAAAACACACACTCCCCTGTCACCACCACAGCCCCGCATGGAGCACTTGTGATAAGCGCAGGGCTTCTTACAGATAAGATATCTTTCAGACCCCTCTGAGTCAGAAACTTGAATTAAATCACTGCCTATCCTTATCTCTAGTACTAGTACACTGGTAGGAGTAATTCAGCAGCTACAGAAAAACAGATGCTGGGTTTTTTGGTGGGGTTTTTTTTTTTTTTTATTTCATCAGTATGACATTCTTCTCTCTTATATTTAAGGCCAAACATTTTTGTGCCTCTCTAAAAATTATCAAGGAAAATAAAAATTTCTCATACATAAGAACCTGGGCAGGAGAGGAGAGGTGGTGGGAGGGGTAAAGACAGTGATAGACTCTTCTCAATTGAAAGGGCAAGAGGCAATAGCGCAAACTTAAACATAAGAAAACAACTCTCTAACTGTAAGGGAGGTCAAACCCAGGCACAGGCTGCCCAGAGAGGCTGTGGAGTCTCCATCCTCAGAGATGTTCAAAACCTGCTGGATATGGCCCAAATCAAGCTGCCCTTGCCAAGCCTGCTCTGAGCAGGAGGTTATAGTGGTCTCTGGAGGCCCCTTTCAGCCTCAGCAGCTCTGCGTGATCCCATGAAGAAACTCAAGCATTTCTAAGATATTTGATGCCTGGGTATAGCAGATCAAGGGCAAAAAGTTTAAATACCAAATGTAGCAGCATATTCATCTGCAGCCCAGAGAGTTCAATGGGTCTTTTTGCCCAGGTTAAATACTTCCAGCAGTCTCTACAAGGGTGCAAACAGCAAAGCTCTTGTGAGTTTTAGATCTCATTATTACATACAAGGTCAGGCCTTTCTGGTTTGGGTTTATCCAAGGACTATTCCACCCGGGATTTTGTGCTAGACCAAGCATTATAGCTATTCTAAGTGAATAATTATACCTAGAAAATCATTACTGTATTCAACATTGCAAGTGCAGTGCAATTACAAAACAAAGTAAAAAATATTTTTAAAATTTCCATGTTGTCCTTGATTTCGGTATTTTTCATACCAATATCACTACACCACCTTAGACATTTAACTATACCAGCATAACTTAAACAGAGTGGAACAAGGACAAAAAGGATTTTTCTAGTGCCAAATCCAGTTATTCCAAGTCAGAATTACTTCAAGAGACTCTTCCGCAGAGTGATTCTGCAGCTAGAGCAGCATAAAAGATTGCATAGTTTGTCTCTGCGCATAAAAACTAAGACAAAAGGAAATAATGTAATTAAATAATTCTTTTTATAATTATTTATTTATATAATAGTAAAATGCAGCCAGTATAACCAGTGCAATCAGTTAACCTGTGCACAAACAATTCAGTGAAACAAAGTGAGGACATGCTGCTTCACCCCAGAGAATGCCAGCCCGGATCCACCTGGTACCAGTTCAGATCAGCAGCTTCTGCTCAGGGCCTGGCACTCTGCGGATCTGGGCTGCCAGTGAAAGCATGAACCTGTCCAGCAAGTGCTAATGCAGTCCCGTGCCCACTAAACAGTACCTATGACCTCCTTTCTCACTGCAAACAGTCCTTGCACAACACCACTACAGAAATGAGTCTGACTATTCTATTTACATTGTAACATGAGAATGGCAGATTGTTCATGGGACACAATCAGGAAAAGTCATTTTCAAGGAAACATGATTAGCAAAACTATCATTATGCAAACCCTTCAGTGTTTACAGTGGATACTGGCATAACCAGAGCAAAATGTAGTGTGAACACATACAATATTGTATAATAAACAAATAATGGGCCTAGTTTTTGCTGACATATGTGCAGCTGTTTGTAATGCAAAATCCACTTCGGATAACTGAAAAAATGGCAAATAAGATTATATTTATAGACATGAAGCAATGCAAAAATATAGTGCTAAAGCTCATCTGTACATGCTTTTTTCATACTTTTGCTCAATGTCCTTTATCCTCACTTGCAATGTCTTTACCGTATCATTGGCTGATGTCATTTATACCTGACAAATTATTAAAGGTTTGTTGGTAAATGCTCACATGCAAAGTTGAAACTATTCAATTGATTAAACAAAGAACAGAACAGTCCACAATTCTTTGGCCTTCTATGCACAGCACTTCTTTATCTATCATTTTCGCTTTAAGCATAATTTGGATCCCAGAAATAAGTCCCTCAAATTCCCTCAAATCCTTTCAAGTAAAACAATGGAAACGATTGTGTCATGAACACAGAGTTTAGCTAAACTTGTTTTCCTATAGATTTCTGTATCTTGCCTTGAATTTCTAGTGACTAATAAAAACTCAGATCAAAGATTTCAGGAAATCAGATTGAAGAGAAATGTTAATCTAAATAAGACATTGTACACAGAATTATATCCATGGTGCTCCCTTGGACAATATCCAGGACATATTTTCTCTACTGATAAAGCTATACATGCTGGTCAGCTGCTTCTATTGTATTTTATTAAAAGTGAAAAACAGTCTTCTCAAAATGAGCATCCCTAAATTCCATTCCGAAGTCAATATAACACTCTCGAAGACAAGGAAAATGGTCCTATTTAAAGAAAATCTGACTAATTTTTGGCAACTTCTTCATATGACATGATTTTTATGCAGAAATTCATCTAAAATCCTAGATGATGTTTGAAAACAGCCAATTTTAGCATGGCAGTTTTTAGAAAGTAAGATACTTAAAGTTTGAGCGAATTGGAATGCAACATTTTTGCTTTCTACTGTCTTTTTCTCGCAAGATCTAAAAAACCCAAACCGTCTAAAAAGCTTCACCAGTTCTTTTGGATTTGACCAGAGCTAGGTACCTCATTAACATCACAGAAATGCCTAGGAAGAAGAACACAGTGCTAATAATGCCTTCCCGTTTTAGGTAAGAAAATCCAATGCAGATCTGACTTGTTACAGAAAGTTGGTTAAGATTTGGCCAACTTAATATGATGCCTAGAAATTTATAGGCTGTCTGCCACCACAACCACGGACAATAGCGGACAAGGAAATTGGGCATAGCACAGCTGCTTTGCTGTTCCCAGTCTTCAAGGATAGGAAAAAGGGACAAAAGAGCAACAGGAAACCTGGCCAACACATCATGCCCCTTGGGGCAAAAGTCTCTTAAATCTTGGAGCTTTCTGTACCTCACCTTTATGATCCTAGAGTATATGTTGTAGTGACAGGTTGGTTTGCCCATCCTCCTGTCACTTTCTGCATGATCTTGGCTGAATTTCAATGCTCTGCCACCTTTCAGTGTGTAAGGTTTGATTTCAGCTCAGCTGTGCTCTACAGAGAATCTCATCCAGAAGATCAGTCTTTGAAAAGACAATCCTGTATTGCACAACAAAGGTAGCAGACAAGTGGTTCATAACAGACTGATTAATTAATTTTGGTTTGTCCCTAGTGAAACAGCAGGTTAAGCTCTAGTTTCTGCTTAACTTAATCAGGTGCAGCATATGCACTATCGCATATGTTGGCAGTTGCCGATTCCGTCCACAACGTTGTTGAACTAGCAGTAATTTACTCACAGCTTTTCCACTTAATTAAATAGGAAGCAGCAGGTTCCTGCTGTGCCAATCCTAAATGCATCATGGAAAAATGAAATGGCTGCCACCCTACAGTGACACCCTATGTATTGTTCTTACTCCAGTGCACTGTCAAGAGCTGACATGTATGTATAGATATGCTTTTGGTTCACTAGCTACATTATCAGAGGCAAATGAACTGTTGTTTTACAGTTAATCTCTTTCCATTTTCTGTATTTTAAATGGATTTATCTGGTGGACAAATATGCAACATATTTACTACAGATGGCCCCCCAGATGGAATTTGAAATTAAAATCCCACTGATTTTGAAATAATTTAATTTGCTATAGAAATCCTCAGCTGGTGAAATTGGCACGGCTTCATTATAGTCACTCCCCACAACTTTCAGCTCCAGAGAGTCACCCCCTCCCAGCTCCATTCCTAGAGGAAGTCTATAAAAGGCTGATCAGCTCCAAATTTGGAGGGAAGACTAAAGAAAACTTCAAAATACAAACCTAAACCTGGTTTCCAATTTTGTTGTCCAGACTGAGGTCAGGCCCTTACACAAATCTGTCGGCTCACACATACTGGTCCCAAGACTTCATACAGTGAGTGGTAGAAGCTGAGGAAATCAGCCCTTATCAAGCAAATACAAACTCTAGGAAACTACATGTTAGGTTTTAAACTGTCTCTCTGCCCCATTTTAAATAAGCACAATGCCTTAGCGGCAGGACTCTGAGAAATTAACTACCCAAGAGAGCACTGCACTCATGAATGGAGAGTCAGTAAAGCTATCTAGTTCCTCATCAGGTTGCTCCTTCATGTAAAAAGCCTTTAAAAGAATCACACACCCCAGGTCTCACAATAAGCACACCCACAGAATCAAATAGTCCATGAAACAAGACTTTAAAAGGAAATTCATATTTCCAGCATCTCTCCGCTTCTACTCACACATCTGCAGATAATGACTTCAGAAGCAGCCATCAGCCAGGCAAACAATTTATGCTGGATCAGGCATTTTACACAGGTTTTGTTGACTCTCAGATGTAGCAAAACCAATAGTCTTCCTCACAAGACACAGCTTCCTCATTTTGCCATGCTCAGTAGAAGCAGACTGCTATAGGCCACACCTGCTAAGGCTTCAAGCCCAGCACAGGTGAAACCAACCCAACGTAGCAGCCTGGAGAAAACAAACCAGAAATAGTAATACTCATCTCTCTAGCCTAGTTGGAAAACGTTCCTTAGAATTTCAGAAAAGGTCATGGTTTTCAAGTTTCATGCTTGAATTGAAAGATGTAAAACAATCAAAGAAACAACAAAACACAAAACTTACAGAAGTATTCATATTGCTCAGTGATGTTGAGTAGGTGGTTATAATAAGTAAATAACTAAATGGATGTTTCACGCATCAGATCGAGATGCCTAGCCTCTACTCTCTCATTCTTGTGATATTCTAATTTAATCAACAGCTTTTTCAGCCATCAAAGAAATTTTTCCCATTAAGAAAAGGGAGCAAGCTTATCCCCCCCCACTCCTAAAATTCCAGCTGTACAGCAGAAAGACAACCCAAAAGTCAGTATCAGCCCAGATACCTCAAACATAACATATCAACTTTCCATGCAAGAGGTTTACAGCTCCATCAGGTAGAAAGTGACTCTTGCCTTACAAAGTAGTGTAGCAAAGTCTTGTGGAGACCCATGCAGCTTTACCAACTTTGTTCAAAACAGGCAGAGATGCATCACTGTGGTGTGGTTATGACATGTTCAACACATGCTTCATGTAAAAACTTAAGCAGCACATTCCCATCAACCTTTTTATACTCCCTGCTAGACCCAGGAACTACCTTATGCCCAGACCTGCGATGACTTGCAATGACCTGCAGTGACAAAGCAACTATTCACAGTGAACAAAATTAAGTACATAAACAAACCTGTTCAAGAAGTAGGATCTAGCTTCCTATACAGCCTGAAATATCACCTTACAGATCATCATCCTGTTTAAAAAGAAAAGTTTTTTTTAAAAAAAGAGATACTTTTTCGTCTCTTTCATATTTTCTATGCATTGGTAAATACCATTGACCTCCCTTTTCTCTTAATCACTCACCTCTGCATTTGAGAAACATCAGGGGGAAACGGTGAGAGGAGGACAAAGTCTGAAGGTTGCAACTCAGTTTGGTAGTTGTTAAGATGTATCTTGGAGTACTTTGGAAATCTGCCAGCTCTAAGCAGAATCCAGTTGGTGTGGGATGAAGGGATGCTGGCAACCAATCAATACAGCAAATCTTACAGAATAATGTCTTTTCCCATCAGTGACAACTAAAATCTGCTACTATTGCTGATGAAGGAAAGATAGATATTTATTTAAACACCAAGCTGTGATTAAAAAAAAAAAAAAAAAAAAAAAAAGAAAAAAAGCACTTGTGTTTCGAGAAAGTGTGTAGTTGCAAAAAGACTTCTGCAGTTAGCAAACCAACAAGCTTTTCATTCAAAGCTTTCACACGGGCAGCTGGTCTCAGAAGATGGATACTCATGTGACTGGCTTTCAATCAAAAAGTACCCCACCTAAATAACTTTGGCTCTTCTGACCATTCTTGTACAAATAAAGTTGCTGTGGACTTTGCTTGAAGCTTTGTCCATTTTATTATGCCATGTAAAATATCTTTGATTTAGAGAGTCATACTGGGATACAATGACAAGTGTAAAATCACTGTTTCTTTCCCCCTTAGGAAAGGGAAAGAGGCTGAAGCAGGCCAAAGAAGAAGCCATAGCTGAGATAGACCACTACAGGTTACAGAGGGAGAAGGAATTTAGGAACAAGCAAACAAATGTAAGTAAGAAACCTGCATATGTTCTTTTGTAATGTCAATCTGCTCAATGGTAAAACAATTTGCTTCAGTGTTACATGGACACTTCTGCCAACCAACATGATCCTAGAGAGATATCACCTATTACATTTATAAGCTTCATTTTGACTTCTTCACATGTTTTCAATTCATTTGTAGAAGGTATTGTGGACTTTCACCACTAAAATTGTCCAGATTCTGCATTTGGTTCATGCTTGACACCTTTGAAGACATATCTCCTTTAAGGACCTTTGGGTCCTCTTTCTTTAACTCCAGATAGACGTCATTCCTGTCGTGAAATTGGAGGTTTTGGTGAGATGGATGCTTCAGTAAAACAAGAGATTTAAAATCTTTCTTTTTATTTCTATTCCACTTTAGCTGACTTTTTTGCATGCATACAAGACTGCATCTTTGATGAATTAAAATCACCAAAATTTTGGAGTTTTTCACAACATTTTCATAGTAAAAGTGCTCTTGCTTATATTTTTATAAATGAATTATAGTACATTTTATATGTTTATGCCATCTTGCAGATTTCACTAGTGTTTTCATGAAGGTACACAAACAGTTCTCTTTTTACTGGTGACCTTCCTCTTACATTTTTGTTCTTGTTTATTCCCCTGCTTGTTTTGTGCAAAGGCAAGGAAATTACATGTTCAAAAACACCCATTAAAAAAAAGCCAAGTGGGTCAAATTAAAATGGCTTTACAAACCTGTCATTTCAGTCACACTTCACATAAAACATTTTCCAACAGAGATCACAAGCCTTAGGAACAGATATACACAAAAAGTCTCTAACATACACTGCCAGCCCCCCAGACACACTGCCACACAGCCAATCCAGGTGAAATTGTCTCATATGTACAATTTCAGATGTTTACTGACACTAAAATAAAGTAAAAACACCTCTAAACCTTGCTCACCTTTCAGTCAAGCTAGACTTCTTGTTTTAGGTCTGAAACAGCAGAAGAGAAAAGCTGTTTCTTTAGCATGAACACATTTTTTTTCTCTCAAACAAAATTAGAGCTGCAGAGAAAGGACACTGTCAACTGAACATTTCACACAAACAGGACAGAGCATATATTGCTCCTCAAACGACATCATGTTGTACAAGATCATTGCAGTCCTCCTTCATGTTTCCTGACCCCAATACGTTGAACATTTAGCTACCCAGACAAATATCATTATTAACCTGTGCCCAAGAAGGCCATCAGGAGTTCCAGCTAAGCCAGTGCAGAAGGAAGTCTGGTGCCCATTTCACTTTACTGGCTCAGGTATTTGGACACATGATTCTTTGTCACAGTCTCATTTAATGCTATTCCTCCTCTTACTTTGTGTTGCTGCATCCAAACTGGGGTAAATATTCTCATACTATGAGAAGTTCCACATCAGTCCATAATTAATAAGAGCAGGAACAGAAAATAACAATTAATTTGAGGTTAAAGTGACAAAATATACAAAATATAAGCCCAGATCTCAAACTATTTTTCTTAGTGTTCATTGTGTTTGTACTCAGGGTCTGAGATCATTGAACTTGGGAGATGTGCAGCCTAGTTCTGAATTTTATCACTTCCAAGTCAATGTAATGTTTTAGCAACTTTGGAATGACACTAGCATAAAACAAGTGTGGGCAAAATAAGGACAGATCTTCAAGGTCAGCGGAAATCATAGACTAAGCAAGAGCATTGTCTGCATTCTGACAAGAAAAAGGGCTTCAAGTCCAGAAGCAGAAAAGGGAAAAAACAATACATAGAAGAGTAAGAATCAACTGTCTCAAGTTACAGTATTAGCATGAACTGATAGATCGGGTTCCCAGACTACAGAGGCTCTTCTTAAAATTATGATACTTTTCTTGAGGTTTTTCAGAAGTATTTAGTAGCTGGATAACATGCAACACTTTGAGATCTCTGGAAACTTATTTTCCCCAGTGGAAAAAATCAGCTTCATAAATCTGGTCTAAGCTGTACAACCTTCCCACATGAGACCCTTACAAATTGTCTAAAAGCTAAAATAAAATGCCAGCTTAAAATAGTTACTATAGAAAGCTAGACATAGCAGGAAAAGATTATATGTCCTGTATTTCTTCCAAATCAGAGAATGTTTTACATTTGGATCACTGATTAACTTCTTAGGACATTACCCGCTACTGATAAATAGAATTGTAAAGGCGATTCGTGCAAAAGATCTTAATTCAGCTCCTTTTCCTTCTTTTAAGGACTACGTTGGGCCGAAATCACGTGGAAAATAAAGCTAATGACTCCTCCTTTGTTGGAGGTCATCCTCTAGGTATCCCACTAACATCGCAAGGTTAGCTTCAGCTACTAGTCCACCCCAGAGAACCATGGCAGGAACAAGAAGAATATGTTACTTATTCCTTTCTTACTCTGTCAGCATGCAGAAATGTCTTCTACTCTCCCCAAAGGAATTCTTTAGCTGGAAACAAATTTCTCTGCTGGTATCTGAAGGACTTTTCCATAAGGGAAGAATTCAAGGGATGTTTGGACAGTGGGGGAGGAGGGAGCAAAGTCACAGGTCTGGAACACGTGCATCTGTTTATAACATAACCTTGCTAAAATCTTCAGCGAGTCTAGAGTCAATTAAATTCTAAGTGAATGTCCTGATATTAGCTGTGCCAGAAGCTGTCTGGTATTTCAGCAGATAAGAAAATGTAACATTAAAAGACCTTGTCTGAGACCTGTTGAGAGTTATACATCACTAACTGCTGAAGACATTTCAAGTACTCTGAAACCGCGATTTTGCATTGTCAGGAAGGCTTTCCCATGTTTTGCTCCTTAGCCACGCTCACGTTCATTCTCTGTGAGGCCAAATGAAGCACATTGGTGACAGAACTTGGTTGACTAGTCATTAAAATAGAAAACAAATTAAAATCAGCAATATAAAAGACAAAATATGTACAATGTTGTTCTCACAGTGAGCTGGAAAACTTTCATTAGATGTGGTGATTCCCATTGCTAATGAGCATATGAAAGGGTTCGCCCCTTGAATCCTGTTTTTATGCATACAGTTCAGCCTAGATCATATTCTTTCTGCTAGGAAGCACTGTGACATGTTTACATTATGTTTATGCTACATGATGAAGAGAAGTGCAATAACCATAGTCATACATAACCCTTCATTTTGCTCAGAGGACTTCTGCTTTTCAGGTAATGGGCTCCCAAGGTAACCTCTCTGCTAAAATAGAAGAGCAAACAACAGAAACCATCCGAAATCTCACTAGCAGCTACCACAAGAACATGGAGAGCATGATGAAAAAGCTTTTGAGCACAATATGTGACATCAACCCTGAAGTTCACCCAAACTTCAGACATGCAGTTTAAGATCCATTGGTGTGCTGGGGAGGGGTGTTTCTAAAAAGTATGCTTCTCTCTTGATAAGCATGAGTATTTCCTCATTTATTGTTTCTGTACATGTGAGAAATAAAGAACACTGAAGCCAAAAGCATGCACTTCCACATAGGCTTTTGATGTGACAAGAATTATACAGGGTTTCACAAGCATTTGTTGGAATATTGTTTCCTGTTGGTAGCTAAGCCCCTGTTATTTAGACGAGGGCAAGTCAACAATAGCAGAATAAATTACTATTTGACACCAGCGTCTTTTCAGTGGGAGTCATTACTTCTTTTCTCTTATAAGATGTTCTGTACTAGGATGTGGTGTTGCATAAAGTCTGTTTATCCCAATCTTTATTGTCCTGTTCTTTAACTACACCACAACCTTTTTACAGATTTGTTAAGTGTGAAAAGTGAGAAGAGGACTAACCATTATTTTCAAAATTGCTTTGGTTCAAGGTGCAGAGCAGCACATCGATCACTATCTAGAGAGTTACGCTGAAAGCACAGGAATCCTTGGGCCCAAACTCCACACCAGTTACACTAAATGGTACCTTATTCCATAGGCTGCTCACAGAAATCATGTCAGTTAGAGCTCACTCCTGTTACCCTAAGTGGCCTTGAGTAATACTTACCTCTGCAACGGCACAGATAACCCTTGAAGTAAATTCTATCTAAGTTAGGAAAATACAACACAATACCTTTCAAGGTGAAGCCCATTAAATCTGATGGCAGTCACTGATGAAGTGGGGGTCTGGCACACACCTGCATCATGAACCCCCTTAAAGCCTTCTCTCCACTACAAAATTACACTGAATTAAAAAGGAAGCTTGAGAAATTGCAGTGACTAGCAAACAATAGCAATGATTTTCAGCGCACATAGACACAGACAAATCATTTCAGTTTCACAGCAGCTAGTCATAGGCAATCTCCTGCTCCACCAAGGTTTATGCTGCTGACATGCTGTCATGTGTAAAATGACCATAAAGCTGTAGTCAACTTAATGTCAGCAAACATGACTCCTCAAGGCTGTGCCTGGATGCTACATCATATCCAAGCCCTGATTGTTACAGTCTCCTGTGCTTGATTATGTTCTCTGGGGACACAAGGATGCCTAGGAATTGGGAAGAGACTAGAAATCCTACTGACATCAGCTGAAAGGCTCATTTATTTAGGAGTGCTTCGAATCAAGTTGTGATAGGTTTTAATTCACTGAAGGGATGAAGGAACTCCAGGCATCCTCCTGCCAACACAGGCACCCTCCTGCAGAGCACGGGGCGATCAGGATTGCCTCATTGCCCAGGCACACATGCCTCCAGTTTGGGTCACAGCTGCAGTCCCAGTGCAGTGCTCAGTGGTGAAACATACATTTTCTCTGAATTTAAACAGTCACCAAGGTGGATGCTCACAAGATCTTGCTGCAGCGTTCATGACTGCTCCACTTTCCCTTCTGGGCTACTTCAGCACCCTTTCTACCAGACCACTTCTAAACATACAGAAATGTAGGTTCAGTTGCAGAGCTAAAGCAGTTGGGTTTCCATTGCCAATACACACCCTTGTACAGTGAGAGCAGAATTGCAACAGCATGGTGGGCAGCAAGCTAGAGAAGCAGCTATTCAGGAGGCCAGCAACCCAGATTACATCAAATAAAGCTTTGTCTTCCTGCACTGCCCTGCTTTTTTAATGACATTTCCCCTTCCTCTCATTCTTGCCCATATCTGTCCTCTGCCACCAACTGCTTCTCTTGTAAAGCTTCTGTCCTCCTTTCAAGGCTACTGTCTACTCTTCTGGTCCTAATGGCCACAAACACATCTCTTAAAGCTATTTTAAAATATGCTATCCCATGAATATACCCTCCTTGATAAAAAAATCAAGCACATGGTGGAGGACAGTAGAAGCCACTGGCAGGGTGCACAAGTGTTGTTTAGAGGGGATGGCAGAGCTGTGCCATATCTCATGCAGTGACACTGCACTGCAATCATGGCAATGACCTGCCTGTACCCTTGCTATCACCTGCATACCCGAGATTTAAATTGGGTCTCAAGTACTCAAACTTTCTGAACATGATTATCTCCTTGAGCTGTGGCCAGAATGAAGAGCTACCACTCATGAAAAATAAATGAATTCTTTATGATTAGCTCTTTGATCTTGAGAGATATAAATCAGAGTGCTTTGAGTACTTTGTGCATTTGCTTTCTTCTACATTCATTCCTAATTCTGGACAGTGAAGGGGTGGTTATACCACCACCTTTAGCTGTACAGAAGTAAAGGCCGAATTAGAATTCATCTAATTTGGCAAGATATTGGGGGTTTTTTTAATGAAAAGTGTAAAGTAGCAGCTGCATCAATAGAATATTGAGGTGACAAGAAAATGCCTGCTGAATTTACAAATGTCCAAAATATCTTGTATGTGACATTTTCATATTCAGGATAATGACAAATAATCATTCCATACAAAGGAAAAAGATACAATAGAAGCAAGGAGGTTTAATTTCAAAATGCTCTCAAATGCGTAAAAAAGGGTTACTCTGTATTAGCAGTTACATACCACATATGATTACAAATGACTGGTTAGATCACCCTTGAGCAGAACAAGCTCTCAAAGTTTAACTATACATCAGTTCAATGATGTCTGTAAGGGCCCTGACCCC
>JAVSBS010015097.1:53165-69888 GCA_033124195.1 Coracias cyanogaster | reverse complement strand
CTGACCACACACCCCCACCCCCCAACAAAGTGTTTCTCACCACAACTCACATTCCCAGCTTGTCTTCAGCCCATCCCATTTCCAGGGATGTATCTAATGCTGTTCCTGCTTGCCCTGTTCCCTGGCTGGGGTGGGATGGGCCTGGATGCTAGGTCCTGCCCTGCCATCCCCTGGGTAACATCCCCAGGGAGCTCCTACTCCTCACAGTGCCCTGGTACACTGTTACCTAATATGTACCAATGCAGTTGCCAAATAAAATGGCAATATCACAACACAAATTTAAGAAATACAAAGCCACATGGGGATAGCATTCATGCCTGTGCATATCTATTTTTCACAAGTACCTCTGAAATCAGGGTCTTAGGAAACACTTGAAGAGCTCCTGTGAAGGTTTCCCTCTCTCCAGCCATGCTCTTGCCTAGGAAAGGTCACCTAACATTGGCATCGCTTCAAACAGCAGGATTTTCTTCACATCACTGGAAGACAAACTCTGTAAGGAGTGACTAATATCCTCTTCTCCACTCTTTCCCCCACCTCCCTGACAGTGATAACTGTACACAGCAACAGTGATTACTAGCACTTTCAGTATTTCAATTATTATCAAGAAATCATTCATCAATAAAAGGAATGGAACTGGTTTAAGATCTATGTCTGATTCCATCAAAATCAGCCAGAAAACACTCAGAGTGTGAGACATTAAGACTGAAACAACAAACTTGGTGAGTTTCCTAAACTGGCTGAATTCTACACTGGCTTGCAAGAGGGGGTTAACAAGGCTTTGGCTGTCTGAAAAAGAACTGTATTATACAATAACTTCTAAATGAAGTGCCTCAGACAACAAGTAGTGGAAAAGGTCAGAGCAGTGGAAAGTGCAAGAACTGCTTTATACAATTCATGACGTGGTTTGGGCTGAATTTCTCTGGCTGCTTTCCCGTAGTGTTCTCCTTTGAGTTATAGTATATGAGGATGTAGTGATGTGATTCCCATTCATGGGTGATGAGGGAAGGTCTCTGAACTCATGCAGGAAAGACAGAATATCTTTCAAGCCTAAATAAAGTAAAATGAAACAAACGTGGACAATTAATACTATGCTCTGTGTAGAGACTTTCAACTGACTTTCCCATTAATTTCTGAAGAGTTTGGAAGCCAAGATTTGGGAAGTCAGAACCAGATGTTAATCTATTACATGGATTATTATACTAACTGAAATCAGATTTCCTTCCTTGTATATGGTTGCATCAATCATTTTTTCCATATGAAAATATACTTGGAAATTCATATAATCTGTAAAGCATAATTTGTTCTTGTAAATGATCATATGTAGGATACAAGTATATGTGAGATGTTCTTTATAGAACAAAATATTCCTGCCCCTGACTTAAAAGGTTTGTAGTTCAAGGGCTGTGAGCAATGTCTCCCTATGGGACGAAATGACCTGCTGTTGCGGAGCTCAGGAATGACCACAGGACAGGTGACAACAGGCTGACATAACATACAATCACAGGAGATGTGAACCTGCAGATACATGCTTTCACAAGCAGCCTTGCCCAGAAGCATCCTCAACTGCAGACAAAGCAGGAAAGATGTCTATGTCTAAGGATTTATAGAACATTCCTACAGAAAGGGGCTTTGAGACTATATCTAGGCAGGGCGAGACTTCTGACAGAGTCTAGGGATGAAATATAAACATGCTTTTAGGCTACTAAGCAGTACCTTCCAACATTTGCAGTGGCATGGGCTATTAGCTTTATTGACAGGCAGGTTATACTGTCATCAATTAAAGACATAGCTGTTGTGAAATAGTAATAGCTCTTAAAAAAAGAGAGAATGAACCTTGCCCCCATATTCCACTAAATGGGGAGACACTACCTTCAACTGGAATTTCTCTTAACTAAGATTGTATGAGAGACTGCTGCATCTTTCAACCATGGATTTGTTTTTTCTCAAATGCATGCAGATTAATCAAAGGTTATCTAGACAGAAATATCCTTCAGTCCCAGCCACCTGTCTGGTTGCTACTCTAGGATGTCCTCACCATGAGACTAATCCATGGAAATGGTACCTGTGTGGCATCTCACTGTCAGTTTCTCCATACCCTGGGGCAAAGAACGTTCCCTTACTGTTCAACAACTGAATAGGGAGCCAGGCACTACTGAAAATAAACATAAGGTGAGGAAAGGATACCAGGCAAAGATTTTGGAGTGAGAGCAGCAGCTCCAGTTCTTTTCCATTCCAGAAATGCACCACCATTATGTATTGATTAAGTAGGAAGCTTGAATGTTTTGTATGAGTTATGTTCTGCTTCATGTATACAATGCATATACTTCAGAATAATTTCCTCCAGTTGATCACAGAAGTAGAGGAAATGCCTGTTACACAGTACACAAGTGCCATATATTCCTGCCAGGTTCACAGTGGTCTGTCCTTCACAGATTTGATTATTCCGCATTTTATGGTAGTATAAGGCACTTCAAACCCTGAGTCTTCCCCAAGGAATGTTAACGCTTGTTAGAAGTACATGACCCAACCAGTATTACTACAAAACATTTGGAAAATGTTACATCAGAGTACTATTAATACACTCTATTGCACTTACAGGACATGACTGCATGTGGAAAATCTGATGACTTGCAGGCTTATTAACTTACTGAAATTCCTCACTGCTTTTATGAAAGATATGCCACAACTAAATTACCTGACACAGGGTGATTCCTCAAAGTCCCTCTTGCCCTAAATATCCAACTTATTTACAGGTGCACTAGACTCCAGTATGCTACCAATTGCCATAGCACTTTTGAAAACCAGAAATTTTGAGTAGAGCTGTACTCCAAAAACCACTAGTTTGTTTAAAAACAAGCCTTCCATTAAATATTATGCCAGAAAAATGACCTCAATACTTGCTATTAAATAGATGTTGCTTTAAGAAACACAGTATTTATAATTCAATTCACTTGTAACAAACCCAATAGCCTAAATATCAATATAAAACAGATCAGCAAAGTCAATATAACCTACTTTGTATAACCTCCTCTATATATTTCATGTAAATATTTATTTTTACAATCCTGTGGCATTAATTTATTGTTGAAAATAGGCAGATAAAACCAGACATATAACATTGATGTAATTTAACCATGTATGTGTCACTTTGGAAAATAAATCTAGCATCTTGTGGCGGTCCTCTTTCCATTCAGACTTACTTGTGGGAAATAGTGTAAATACATGAGCAATCCCATTGCTGGCAGTGGGATAATTCATACCTGTGTTTAAAATTAAGGAAAGATGAAGTGCGGTGGCAGCTCAGAGAGCAGAAGTGAGACGTACCAGCAAGGACAGTCCACCAGGGCACAGCGGGTGCTGGAAATTGCTCCTGCTGTGAGTTCTGATCTCTGCTATCCTCGCACTGGCACCGCTATTCTACCATCCCAGGAAAATACACCTTGATGCTAACAACCTCAGGAGCTACTTTGTAACCTCCGTTATAAACCTGCCATACATCAGGAGGATGTGTTTTACTTCTTACTAGTGGTTTCCCAGCCGTTAGCAGTAGCGAAGAACATTTAATAAATGAAATAATTGTGTCATATCAGATTAACACTTCTTAACAATGTATCTACTAATATCAGTTTCAAGGAAAAAAACACCATTGTCTCCTGTTAACTCTTAACTGCTCTGTCTGCATGTGCTATGGGAAATGTTTCTTGTGGCACAGACTGTCAAACTCATCCAGTACATTTTCCCTAACGGCTTTTCCATTCAGCTCTGGAGTAAGTAAATTAACATCCAGCATTTCTCTTTTTTTTTTTAAACCATTTTTCTTCCATATCATTTCTTAACTACTCTTTGGAGTCACCCACAAAAGGGACATTGAGAAAATAATTTACTCCAAGATAAAAAGTCTCCATAATCTTCACACCTTTTTGTAGGTACTCCAATTGCTAATAACATACAATTTCTACTTACAGATACATATGTATATAAGCACAACTATGTCCCATATGTACACTTTATGTTGAAAAAGTTAAAGTGATTTTCATTATTCATTCAGTTTCAGACCATAATTATTTATCTACCCTGGAAAAAATAAACAAAAACTACTTTTCTATATGTTGTGTCAAATCTAAGCCTGAATGATTTATCAGTTTCCCCTTATTCACTGCTCAAAACAATCAGCATTCACCATAAAGGTTTTTACACCTAACCTAGGAGAATATTCTCCAAAGCAACCACAGGTTTCCTGGAAATACTCCTGCCAAACTTTTGGCTATGTAGAACTGTTGTGATCAAAACACCTTAGACTTGATTGTCAGCTGCTGGGAATCACTGTAAATCAGATGATACCAACAGAGCAGCAATCAACTCCATTTTGTAAAAATATCTCTGAGCTCCATATAGGCCTCTATCTCTGGCACTTACTGCGCTGTGTTGTTCCATAATGTCCCAAAAGTTCTGCTGCTCTGCTGATACTATTGCTTCTATCTGAAGCCAGATTCAGTATGAAAAACACCAGTCACAGAGGGAGTTGCTAGATTAACAAGGCACAAGAAGACAGACAAAGTGCACGGTCACAAGCTGTGCTAGGTCTGTGTGCAGTCACCTTGACCCCCAAAATAGCCCACTATCAATGAAATGGGCTGCAGAGTATACCAGAGAATTACAGAGAATTTCAAAGCAGGAGTCAGTCTCCGTAAACCTGGCATTTTCTGAGATATTCTCCATGAACATTTATTCAATTGGCTCAAGCTTTAAATTATGATGCTGTATTATTTTCAATTGGAATAATTTTAAGAAAACTTATTCTGAAGCACGTTGTGATATCCTCTGGAACACTCTCTGCTTGAACAGAATAAATGGACATGGACATGTTCAATGCAACATGAAACTTTGTCACAGCTTTGATCTGTACAGAAATTCAGTAATTCCACAGTATAGCATGGTGCTTTCAAAATGTGATTCACTTATTTGAGATGTGACTCATTCAAACACTAAGACGAATATTTATACTCTTTGGTGGTTAAGAAAGATGTCATATTCAGAAGAAAATATGTTCTACAGAGAAGCATGTGGACTTGTCAGCAAACACTGAATGCAGTTGTATGTACTAATACGTTATTAATTGCTTTGTGGATAGTAAAACCAAGTCCCTGATGTGTTTCAGAATGAAAATATCTTTCCTCTCCTTGAAATGGTGAGCAAACATGTATCCTCCATACAGACACAGACTCCAGCATTCCTCAAAATATTGGGCAGCACTTAAACTAAAGTTGACATTCATTCTCTAATACCAGGCGGAAAAAGAGAAGATTAGATGTATACTAGTTAAGGCAGCATGTAACTAAAATTCAAAGCATTAACAAACACTGCACTATGCTGTGAGTTGAGATGCAGGCATAAAGTTTAATGAGCCTCTTTGTTTTCTCACCCCCCTGCGACTTGTTCCAACTCTTTTAACTATTTTTTTGCCTTGTAAACCTCAGGTCTATGAGAGGTGAAGATCAGTTTGAAGGCGCATATAACATAACAAGCATGTCTGAGTTTGTGTTTCACTGCCTTGCTTCCGCTCAGCTGCTCTTGTGAGGCTGGAGTCTTGCAGAGTACTAACAGCAACCAAGTTCAATAAACTGGCACTGAAGCAGTTACAAATGTTTGCATAGGAAAACATTAGTAGTACACGCACAAGTGTTCACTGACCTTATAGGATACTGCTGGAGTTTAGACTTCAGCGTGTCCATGAAAGAGCTGGGAATTGAAAAAGCAATCTTAACAGAGACCTACAAATGAAAGGAAGCACACTCCAAAAACAGAGTTTTGTAAAAGGTTCAGTTCTTGACTTGAAACCTCTGGCTAATGCCCTAAAGGAGTTGCTAGAGGTGCAATATCCTCAGCTCAATACCAGCTCCTCAATACCAGCTCCCCTGCACTGCAGTGGCTTTCACCAACCATTGGGGTACCCTGTATTTTTTTGTGGATTTGTTCTAATATAAATGAGGCAGAAAATGTCTGTTTTCAAAAGATCACATTGCCGATGCGACAGAAAGACTTGAAGTCATCTCTCCATAATTTTAGATACTAGTCTCCCTTTCATAGGATCCTTTTTCAAATTAAACATATGTCCCACAGCAAGGGAGCATAGATGCTAGAGTAATTGGTTTGTTTGTTAGTCTTTTTCTCATAGCCACTACTGTGATTGTGAAGAATTAAAAACAAAAAAAAAAATCAAAACACTCCAAAACTTTCCTGTCTTCCTGCTTTCATCAGGCCAATGTATTCTCTAACTCCAAATGAACCTACTTTTCTTTACTTCTAATGTGTATCCTAATTTATTCTCACCATAACCTTTCCAATTTCTACTTACTTTATGGATCCAGGTTACTTTATCCTCTAATTACTTTCTCAAATCAGCATCTTCATGTTTTCTCCCTCTCTAACAGGAATTCCTCATTGCTTCATTTTCCTCCTCCACACTCCTCATAACAGGCTTTATTTTGCAACAAAAGAGCATGACAATCATAAAACAAATTGTGTTATGAGACTACTATCATATTACTCAACAACATCTCAGTAATTTCTTTGAGTTTTCTTCATATTTATCTGCTGTCATGTCATAATACAAACTCCTGGAGACATGAACCATCCTCCTCTCCAACCTCAGCTGAGTCCCTCTCTCATTGCAGTCCTGGTTCATGACTGTGGCACCCAGGAGTTACCAAACACACGTATAACCGCCGTTAAACAACATAGTTTGTGGTTCTGTTGTTCCAGGCCCTACACAAACTGAAGAACAGCGATCCCTGCCTTGAGCTGGCTTCCAAGTCCGTGGCACATGTTTGGGCACCAATGAATATATTCAGAGCATTGCCCACTATTGCACATGTGAATCTGACTTTCCTGAATTATCATGCAACAATTGTTTACAGCCTGCTTACATTAACACAGCTGTACCAAATTGCTTATGCCTTGAACAAAATGTTTGCTAAAATCAGCTTAGAATGCAAAAAGTAGCAGGCTGAACCAGGGCATTAGCTTCTTTTAAACTGAGAAGCAGTGGGTAGTTCTAACCCATCTCTCTTACATTTGGTAAGAAAGTAAGAATATTCCTTGTGTTTGTCCCCGAGGTGGGATTAAAAAGGCACATTACAAACAAGCAAAAAACCCCCAAATCTCATTTGCATTGTTTTTACTGAAAGACTTTAATTTAACAAGTCTGACCTGGATTAAAAATAATGACCCTCCAAATTCCAAACCTTCTTCATATAAATACCGGCTGTCCATTTATAGCATAATTTAAGCCAGTTCTTAACGTGTAGCTGGCTCTGCACCTCCTGCCATTAACAGCTTGTGTAAAGCTGAACATAATTGTACAAGGAGAGGAAGAAACCATCAAAGTTATTTTTTAACAAATCTATCATCTATCATGCCCATCTCTAAGCATGCCACTGCACTGCTGGTAGGCAGACTAATCTGTCAGCTAGACAAAGAAGGGAAAGGTCTACTGCTTTGCCATTACTGCTGGTTAATCTTATTAAAATAACAATACCTACACAATAATTAGATGTCGGAAATAATGAGTACTGCTGTAGTTCTGCCCTCTCTTTATTTGACTCAGCATTTCAAGAGAAAGTGATCCAGTGGCCTCTAGTTCTGACCTTTATCAAGTATTCCCGAGATCTGCAGCTCAGCTTTTCTAATCTTACTTTGACTCCTTTTTGGTGACCCCCCTCCCTTGCAGACTTTCCCAATTACCTCAATATTCACAGTATTCCCTAAAGCACCACTACATGGAACACTACTACCTCTTATCTATTTTATCTATTAACCTTAGGAACATTGGCAAGCTATTATATGGGCAATCACTGTGCTGACAGAAAAAGGACAGAAAAGGAGCTGTGCTTTAAAGATGTATGTGGAAATTCTGTCATTAAGGATACGTTTTGCATTTTCTTCTAAAGGAAAAAGAACTAGATATTTCAGAAGCAAAGCCAATGTATATCAATTCAGCCTCTTGGCTGTTTTGCATTTGGTGAAGTACTCATATAATTTTAAAGATCCTTCTACTTGTTTGTATTTTTCCCACACATTTTCTGTTTCTCACTCCTCATAAAGAGTCCTTCAAAAGGCAAGAGCCACCTGGGGATGAAGATGTCCTGGGTCTCTAACACTAATCCCATACACTGCTTTTAAGGTCGACTGCCAGGTTCTTAGGTTAGTGATGTTATGCACCTGCCTGGGGATGAGAAACAGACTCCTGAAGAGCAGGATGCTTCAGGAGAGATAGATAGTTCAGGAGAGAAGGAAGAGACAAAAATAGGATGAGACAGTGGCTAAACTCGGAAGAGAGATCTGTAGGAGCAAAGCTTATCCCTGTTCATGTACCGTTAGTTGAACTAGCAAATTATTTACAGGATTATTTATTTATTTTACAATCTGGGCTTTTTGAAAGCAGAAAATCAGAAATAATATCCATAAAGACAGATGAGATCAATTTTTCCCCTCTCACCAGTGGTTTGTCTGGTTTTTTTTTAAATGCAGCTCTAGCCGTGCAATCAGATCATGTAACATTGCTGATTCCAGATAAAAGGGAAAAGAATTTGTCTGTTTCACAACCAAACTCAAAACATAACATTTTGATCTGTCCCTTTTGGTTATTGCTGTTTAAAAACAAAACAAAACACATAATCTTCCATTTTTCCAAAAAGCTAAAACTGGTTTTGAAAATTATTTCTCATTTTGAGGGCAGAGGTCTACAAATGCTCTGAGCACAAGGGAAGGGAGAAATCCTTGGGGCTTTGCTGTACCTTTGGGGTAAGACTTCAAAAGCACTGCTCTTACTCTGCTTCCTGCAGAGACAGGCACATATCCCAAAATAGCATGATTTAGAGGTGCTGAGCTCTTCTGATGACAAAAAAAAAAAAAATCCCAGGTATTTGTTGATTTCTATGTTTAAAGCTGCTATTTAATCACACAATTTGATTTTATTTTGAAATACTGCCGAATTCTATCCGCGACAGAAACTCAGTGCTAATCCCATCACTAAACCGTAGATGGCACCATGAATTCATCAAACAGAATAGAGACCAATGAGAAGTATGCATTTATCCTAAAAAAAGAAAAAAAAACCAACAAAACAAACCAGAGAGGAAAAAAGCAGACACCCAACTTGAGACACATAAATCAGGAATTAAATTCAGAGGGTGTAACTTTCCCCCCATTCCATCCCTCCAAAAATAAAATTGGCTGCAGAGCATGCTGTGTTACACTCTGAGACACAAAGAGCAGCTATACCTAAAATGTCCCCAGCCTTGCCCTGTCACTGACCTACATCGTCTCATGACCTCCTGTGATTAAAAAAACAGAAACAAAAAAAAACCCCAAAACAAAACCCTTTTCCTCTTGCCTCCCCTTGCTCTGAACAATGGTGTCTCTGGAAGAGAAGGGCTCCCCTGGCTGGAAGGATGACCCCTCCTCAGAGGAGAAGCTGGCAGGCAGTGTTGCAAACCCAGTCCCAGAGGTTGAGCTGGCATTTGGAAAGCCTCACCTGGGACTTCTGGTCCATGGATGAAACCCCTTCAGCTCTGATACTGCATCATGCATATAAATGCATGCAGGGGCTGTGAGTCCATCCAGCTAACCACAGGCTGTTGACACTTTCAAGGCTGAGAGCAGACAGGTGGATAAGAGTTTACGAGACTTTTATTCCTTCCACCCAAATAGAAAAATTTCTACTTAGGATTCAAAAGCTGGTAGATGCAGCCTCACCCTCCCCATCACCAGTGCCCTACATCTTCGACAGAACACAGCATGAGCCAGCAGCTCCACAGCAGAGCCTTGCTGCCTGCAGCGCACGCTTGCCAGGAGGCAAGCTCTGCTCAAAGGAGCAGCTCGGTGTATCTGGGTGTTTACTCTTCTCCTGGCCCAGCCGTGCTCATCCTAACCTGCACCGGTAAGATAACTATTTTGACAGGCGCAGAGCTGGCACCCACCCGGCACCTCTTCACACCCTCCAGGCTCCCACAGGGTTTTGCTGGCGGATGTAAAGTGCAGAGATAAAGCGTGTTCCTGCACGCACGCCAAGTGATGTGCAAGATGTGCTCACCCTCAGCAAAAATCTGCTGCCTTAAATATGGGCTCTCCAGGCTCTTACATATGAACAGTGAGCGTGAAAACCCTGCCTGTCCATCTGTTCCTTAAAGGTTTCTTTCTTTTGCTGCGTGTTAGAATTTCTCCCCAAATCTTCTTCAGCAGCACAAATCACATCGGTGACATTTATAGGTTAGGTAAACAGTATGCTGCTGACATCATCCAAGCACAGTAACAGGCACAGTTGGGTTGTCTATGGATAGCTTTGATGCAATGAACTTGAAGGTCCATTTATCTTATTTTCAATGAGCACTAATTAAAATTTGCAGTAACAGAAGGATTGCTCTGAAAAGCAAAAGCTCTGCCATGCAAAGCACAGAAATTTTGCCAACAGAAGAGAGAGTTCAATCAACAGTTTCAACTGTAGCACAGAAGCGAAAACTCTGATGTTTAAAATTTAGAGAGAAAAGCAGTAAAACAACAGTAAAAAGATGAGCTTACCTTGCATTGTGTGGAGTTATCTTGTCTCAGGCCTGAAGAGGAGATGCTGTAAATTTTTGCTGTCTCAGGCTCTGCGTATCTGCTTACTGTAAAGTCATTTTTCTTCCTGGGCCATGCCTTACAATTTTCCTAGCGTGCCTAGCAGACACAACTCAGGAATTACCAATACCATTGGCAGTGACACAATTGATTAAGTATGAGCAATACCAGCTTGGGTTTTGCATTCAGTCAGAGCTCTGTAATGGCAGCACAAGGGGCCTCGCTTGTAGAGCAAGAAGGGCTTTATGTCACTTGTCCCTAGAGCAAGGCACAAAGAAGCTTGACGGAGAAGGCAGCGAACATACTGTCAGAAGCCATATTCGCCAGGAAAAAGCAGAACAATAGAGATTAAGTGACAGTGCAGAATCAAGGAATTCAATCATCCCTGAGGCTCAGATATTCTAGGCCTCCCCACGACACCTGCTAGAGGCACTGGGGAGGACCTGAAGCAAGTCCCTGCAGAGGTCTCACCACCTGTACCAACACACTGAGGGAAAACTTGCAAAATTGGTTGTGGCTTTTCTAAAAAGCATGGACCATGCAACTTCATGTCTGGCTACATGCTCACTTTTTGGCTTGTTTTCCAGTCTGAAATCTGGAGTGAAAAACAACAGTAGGATTTCTTTGAGTCCATTTTGTTTTTACTCTTCCTCTCTGCACAGGAGCATTACTCCTGCCTGCCCTCCCACTGCAATAGTGTAGTTCACTTCCACGTGCTTGTAATAAGAAAGAAAAACAATTGCTTGCTATAAATCAAAAGAAGTTATGTTGGCCACTGACACACTGCTAACGTGGTAATTGTACCATTCTCAGCAGGGATGGGAGGGACCTTAAGCCCACACCTGCCCTTTCAACAGTGTGCCCAAATCACTGTGGCAGGGTACTCTGTGCCTGACTATCTCTTCCTCTGGATGCTCTTCCAGCTTGCATAGACTGGTAAAACACTTTTTAGCAAGGAAAATGGTAACAAGATGTTTAGGATTTTCACCAGAGACACACAACCTCATCTCTAGCTCCAGTGCCAGAGAAGAATTAAGTTTTCCACGGACAGGGAAAAAGCTTGAACAGGGAAAACTGAACCCAGCAGCTCAGTCTGTAGCAGTCTGTCAACTACTATATTCTCCCTGGCCGATGTGGAGATGACTTTGCTCAAATCCCTGGTCCAAGTTAGAGAATTTAAATCTGGATATTTCCCAGATTTCTGCTAGGAATAGCCTAAATGTTTGTGTGAGAGCGAACAGCAACATTTCAAAGTTCTCATAAATAAGCTCAAAATCCAATTATAACAACTTATTCCCTCATTATAGCAAATAAGAAATACTTCTGTGAAGTAGTATTTCAGACTAGCTGTAGATTTTGGAAGTCCCTTGTTACTTTTGATGCACTAGTACATGGGAATGACGGACACTGCTCACTTCATAGCTCTATATGCCTCTTCCTGCTGGTGTGCAGCCACAACCACTCTGCCCCTTCGGACCATCCACTGGGTTGGCACAAAGCTCAGAAATCCTGTGGCCTGCTCTCAGCTCTATCAGAGACATTGTAATTTTAATCTTGAAATTTTACTTAAGTTCTTTCACCTCCTGCCTGTAAAACAGAAATAATAATAATAATTACTTAAAACTAGAAAACTAACTGCATTCATGGGCAGTCTCTCTGTGCACCATTTTCCAAGAAGTGTCAGGTACAATGAATCCATTCTGTTTCTCCTCATCATTTATTTAGACTAAAAACAACAGGGCAGGAAAGGTTGCAAACAGGGTAGTCTTGCTGCCAATGTCCCACTGCCAAACCTCTGAGCTTGCAAGGAGGTTCCTCCATACCAGTGATGCTCTCCATGGATGCAGGTCTGTGCCCATACAACAGCAAGACACTAGGTTATGTTTGCATGATATCAAGGACTGTGGGGTCTTAATTAAAACCTGAGGCCTTTAACCCCCATCAATACAATAAATAATTCTTAACTGGTGCGAAAGTGTCTATAGGCCATTTGCAATGTCTTCACCAAACTGGTCTCCTGTGCCTGCTTAGAACAGAAGAGTAGGTTATGAAACAAGAGCCACAACCTGCTTGGTAGTGGGTCTGAAATACAGCAACTCATGACTGCTGCTCTGCTCAAACAAATGAAGGAAAAAAAAAAAAAAAGACAGGGCTGACATTACAGAATTCAATAGCAAGAGAAAAGTGGTTCAGCAGCAATATTAACAAATTTACATAATTCATTTGCATTTGTTATCAATATGGGATTGTTTCCACATATACTTTTCTCCTCACCAAACAGGGTTTCTATGCAATTTTCTCCCACCTTCAAGTTAGACAAAATCTTTTTTAAAGTAGCTGCTTAAAAGGAAAAAACTATTCTATCCAGCACGACTCAGGAAAATTAACCTTATTCGTATTGTGGTGTATTAGTAGGATATCATTAGGAATTTTGATTAGCCAGAAAGGATACATTTAAGCTAGCGAACAAAATACATCTTCAAGACACCCAGAGCATGTGCTTGCTGCCTCTGCACAGCTTGCTGCTTCCTACAGGGCAGCCCTGAGGCTGGCACACCCTCCTGCCATCCCCTGCCACCCATCCCACCACCTCTCTTATCAGAGACTGACACACGTTTAGCACCAGTCTATGCTTTTCATGACTGCTGATATTTCCAGTTTTCTGTATACCTGCATCTGGTGGTTGTTTAGAGAGCTTCTATATTAATAGAGAGTAGCAATGACCGATCTTAAGCCTGAAGCAGTATTTTCACTGCAAGCAGTGCTGTTCAGCCTTTATAAGTGGAGCTAAGTAATTCGGTGAGAATTTTGACAAATGTAAACATGGTATGTGTGAATTTCCATTAACATTTCACATGAAGAAGACAAGGCCAAATTAATCAGATACATACTGCAATTAAGCCACTATCTCTGGTGATAAGCAACATGGCCTTTAGGATATTTTGTTGTGAACAGCTTTTTGCTCACCAGACCTTCACTCAAGAGCTTACTAACATATTTGGATTTATAGACAAAGTTTGAAAAAGTTTTTCTTAAGTTCTCCCTGTTCTGAAACGCACAGTCCCTCCAGCGTCCTTCTCAACTCATGCTCCACTTCACTGCTGCAGCTGCCTTTGCTTTTCTGGACCTCCCCTGACAGGACTCCACAAGGTGCTGGAGGAAAGAAGTCACCTGGCAGCAGATACAGTCCTGACTGCATCTCATCAGCTGCCAAAGATGATGGAAACAAATCCCACCAGTCTTGGTGGGCTTCATATCTATCTGCTAATAAAAAAAAATAATCTTTGTAGTGTACTTGGATGGCAGAGCAGCCAGAAGTTTGAAGTATATTCATAAAACTGCACAAGCTCTAGTACCAGAGCTTAGTGAATTCAACCTGAGAGGTGTGGACATCTTCAAACTGGGCAACCACAGCACTATGGATAATTGGTCTAAATTCTGCATTTCATTGCAAAGAAGCATCTAACTTCTTAAATGTAACATTGAGCTAATGCCAGCATTAACCTAGAAAACACGTAGCTGTGTAACAGCAATTTGAACTTGGATTTCAGAAGCAAGCTGAAAATATTACACTAACAAAATGCACTTTGTGGCATAGTCCACACTTAGTTTTACACAACTCATAGACCCTTAATGTTTGGGGTTTTTTTCTTGGTGGGGGTTGTTTTCTAGGTTGGGCAATATTTCATCTGCAGGAAGGCTGAAGACTGTATGCCAATATATGCACTTGCACCATGTTTTTTAAAATATGTTCCAGGAAATGCCATACTCATGAACTGCTCTGTAATGTAATCCTTCAGACTGAAGCAATTCATAAGATCCTGAGAACAAAAAAGCTTTTTCAGCAGGTATGGTTAATCAGGAAGTGAGTACATGCCACATTAGAATCCCCTAAGGGTTTCTAGTGCTCAACAAGAGTATGGCCAGTTTGTTGTTTTGGTGGGAAAGCTGTCACAGGACAGACGTCCTCATTAAAGCTCCATTTTCACATTCTCCAGAGTTCAGAGCAGAAGCTTTAGCATCTCTGCTCTGAGAGCTTTATTGGTTGTAACCCAGGATGGACTCAAAGGAAAATTCTCAGCCCTACAGTCCAAAAAGTTCACAGTGTAAGAAGCAATTCACACTAAGGATAAACTGTGAAATACATTCTTAAAGTGTTTTATTATCATTTTTTATCTGAGCCTGGTGCTGAAGGTAGACATCTTCCTTTGACATAAAGCCCCTTGCTCCACTACCGGTGCGAGGGCTCCAGGGACAAAACTGCAAATTGGTTTCCAAGTCTATTTTAGGAACGGTTTGACAATCAGAAGAGGAAATGTGATATTCAAATCAAATGGCTAAGTTTTTCAGTATTAAAGGTGATGGGGCAAGATCTGCTCTAATAGCACAGAATGAAGAACAATATGCAAATATCCCAGCACAGAGAAGCTGTGCATGGTCCAGCACCTGCTGAAGTCATGTGTTTCTTCCTGCTGACTGTGGTAGGGGATAAGGCCATAGGGGAGCTCCTGGGGGACAGAAAACCAGCGGGCTGGTGCTGGGCAGTCCATGCAGCACCACATGCTGCAGTGGTTGATGGTGAGTGGCACCTTTGCTGCAGCATGCAACCATCAGCATGTCATAATAAACTCTGGCCGCCTGGAGCGACATCATCCACCAGGGAACATTTATGCAACACCATTGCATGAAGACACCAAAAAGCAGTAGTTTAAGGGACACAACAGCTCTAAAGACTGTGTTTTCCTTCTTACTGCTGGAGCAGACTCAGTTAGAACAGGATAACCAATTACGTCGGGCTGGCACATAAGGCAATAACCCTTCAAAGATGGAGGCACACACCTCTCTGGAGCCTGGCAGGTGTCAGTGGGATGCGATACAGACTCAGGCTGTACCTGGGCAGTATCGCTGCATACGGCAGCTAAGCATGGCCCCTACAGACATTTAAATCTAGTTCATCTCAAACTGTTTCCAACAACTCTGGTAATAAGAGAATATACTCACAAAATACGTAAGCAAACCTAGATTCATTTACAATTACCTAAGAATGGTTTCCTCATGTTTTTATTAAGCTATTTTTGATTGGTGTGGTTACTTACCATTCACTTGCAAAAGTGGAAGGCATTTATAGCTCTTTTGCCATAGAATTAAAACAAACGTTATCAGGCGATGGTATAACTCAACTCCACCAGACAGAATGGAGCAACGCTAATTAACACGAGCAAAGGATCCAGTCTCCATGGTCCACTGTGTTTTCAAATTAAAATGGACACATTGCAGCCTTTATTCTGAAAGAGGGTAGATTGGTATAAAATGTACTGAAAAATTGCTACTGGTTCAAAACTAGCTGTGCCTTTGCAGTAGCTTTTCTTGTAAAGAATGTTTTACACATTTTCTTAGCCCAATTCATAAAACAATGCACCCAACCATACACCACACAGCAGGTATGAAATTCAACCACATGCTGCTTTGAGTGTGTCTGCATATACCACTGCTGCAGAAATCCAGATCTCAGTGTCACTGACCCTGGGGGCAAGTCAGTACTCTGAAACATGTCTACTTACGGGAAATTAATACTACGCTGCTTGTCTAAGGGTTTGTCAACATAGTGGAGATTTACCAAGGCAATTTTTTTTTTTTTTACTGCTGTAAATGAGCATTAAACCTCTGTAGTCACACTGATGCAACTCCCTAGTACTAAAGTACTTATTTGCTGTTCAGATTAAATTGCTTTGAATGCAATACAATTTTTATACTGGCAAACTTAAAGAGGAAATATTCCTTTGCAGACAACTTCTAAGAAGTGAAAGGCTTTTCTGCCCTGAAAAAGACTAGGTAGATACAAATAATATATCATTAGATTTTTTTCTGATAGTCACATTTTTATGTTTTTTTGAGAATATTTTCCCTTAAGAGCATTTATTATGTCATGGTGAATAGAGTTTATAATAAAGCTTCCAACTAAATATTTCTCTCCAAGTTTTTCTCCAAATTCTATGGCTTCTTTAACCTCTCCAGCATCTCCATTGACAATTAAGAAGAATTTTCCAGGACAAATACTTTTAAGGTAAGAAACCTCTACAAAAGCTTTTTTTACAACCTCATTTGA
>JAVSBS010015097.1:32725-53065 GCA_033124195.1 Coracias cyanogaster | reverse complement strand
TTAGATTTTTTTTTTCTTTCTCTGATTATTTGTGTCTCATAACAGCATGCAAGGCAGCTTGGGCTGAGTGGAGCACAGGTTCTAGACAACCAGCATCTCATCTCTGGCTTTCACATGTTGAGTGATACAAGTAAGTCACTGCTCTTTTTGCCTTTAGGTTTGTTGGTAACAGCAGTATTTTTTCTGGCAAGTCAGTAAAGGAGAAATGCTGATTTAATACAGTCATTGTCTAATTTTCCCAATTCAGATACTTCTTAACACTGACTAAATTAAATCAAAACATCTACTGCTCCAGAGTTCCACATTACCGCATTCCCCACACAAATATAACTCCTCTGCTCAATGTATCTGGTCCTGACACTTGCAAAAGAAACTATCTGAGCTCACAACTGAGCTCCTCTGTGTGAATCTGGTGTCATTCTCCAGAGACAGATAAGGAAGAGCAAAGACACATTTGAATGCACTTCCTCTGAAGCCACAGAGGAAGAAGTTTGTTCTTTCTTTCAGCAAAGCATTGTACATGCACTGCTGCAGAGATGCACGTGGCGATTGCCATGCCAGATGGTCAAAAATAAGTCTTACAATATTATCTTGCCCTGTTAGATGAATCGGATACACAGCAGGTCCACTATCCGATTTAAATGACCTTAAAGTGTATTTGCTGGTAGGTCAGTGTTGATCTAATCCCCAAAACCACACTATGTATTTAAAAGACTCACAGCAATCGAAGAGCTGTGCTGTGCCACTGCTTCAGAACATGATGGACTGCTGCAGAAACAGCATCACCTCCCAGCCAGGCACTGGGTCATGGGAGCCCACATGCCTTTGGAGACCCTCATATAGCATCTCCCACTCCTTTATCAGCCTCTGCCACAGCTGCCCATTCCCAGGAAGGGCTTTATGTGGTCTCCATAGGCAGCAATCTATGGCCTAACCAGTGAGCTTTCAAATTTAGGGGCTCAATAATGTCATGTACTTGAGTGCTGGATGATACCTGGACTGTCAAAATGGCTCCAGGCTTCCTTTGGGGTAGCTAAGTCATAGCCTCCTTTTTCTGAGGTTGATTTTCTTTGCTTGGTTAACTGACAGGTGGGAGCTAGGGGCAATCTTCCTTCTTATTTTCAAGTGCCTGCCAGCACACAGGGATGGGGGCACAGCTGCCAGAGACTTCAACAGGTGCCTAGCCCCAGCGAGGAGCAGCAAAGCCAGCACCCCTGCCTCTCCACGGCCCCCATGAGACATGCCGGACAGGGAGCTCCACAATGGTGACAGGTCTGCATGACAGCAAAAGCCTACCTCCACCACCCTGGGGTCACCACACCATGTTGCAAAGGCCATGTCAAGAGCATGGCTGCTCTGTACCCTCCACTTTGGGTCTGGACCCTTCATGATGTCCTACATTGACTTTATACTGCATACTGCCCATGTTTCACATGGGACCTGGTGTGAACGAAGCATCTCTGAAATGCTTCAGAGATGCATTTCACAAGCAACATGAAGGCTAAACAGATAACAGCTTGACATAAATGAAAGAAAGACCATACCCCTTCAAACCCAACCTGCAAATAAATGAAAAAAGCCAGCGCTCCCAAGCGAATGCTCTGAGATGATTCAGGTTAAAAGGCGGTGATGTGCCATTATACTCCTGAGCACACCTGAGGATATAAATTTTTCCCCTAGTATTTTTGAATAACAACGCATAAATCATGTGAAAACGTATGTGTGTCCTTCTCCACCCAGCTGGCACAAGCCATAGTCAGGAGGCTAAAAGAGATGACACATCTTGCAAAACGTCTGTGAGAAATGAAATGTGGTGAACATGCCAGAGCATCCCATCACAAGGATGGCGTAAGGTGGAAACATGCTGGCACAGTCCTTCAGAGGTCAGCCTTACAGTTAGAGTCATAGAATATTAGGGACTGGAAGGGACCTCTGGAAATCATCAAGTCCAACCCCCCTGCCAGAGCAGCACCACAGAATCTAGGGCAGGTTACACAGGAACGCATCCAGACAGGTCTTGAAAGTCTCCAGAGAAGGAGGCTCCACAACCTCTCTGGGGAGCCCATTCCAATGCTCTGTAACCCTCACAGTAAAGAAGTTCCTCCTCACGTTGCACTCTGTTCTCCAGATATAATATGATCTGGAAAGTGTTAGATTTCAACAGTCATCGTAATCTTTCAGGAACATGAAACAATTGACCGTTTTCTTTTTCCCCATTACACAGAAAATTTCCATCCATACTGTTCTCCATAAAGCAGTAAGAATGCACAAACTGGGAATATCTCACATAGGAACAGTTTTGATTAAATCAACACTAAGATGTGGATACAAAGATAGCACTTGTGTGCTACCCACCTAACAGTCTCACACACTGAAATGTCTGCATGAAGTCCTGAAGTCACTGAGATTTGGAGTCAGCATTTAATCTGTCAGGAATAGATGAGAGCATTACACATACGAGAAAAGAGATTTTAACTCATCAGTGAGGATAACATTTGGACACTTTCTGCATTATCATATCTTCACATTTTAACACAACAGCTATCAGTATCCTGTAATGCTTAAGTCAGCATGTCTTTCAAATATTCACAGCTTAGTAAAATATAGCTGCCATATGCTGCAAATATTCACATTACATAATCAAATAATCAGTTCCTGATCTTGCAGGTACTAAAATGTGCACCTACTTATCCAATAAATGGGGAAAAAAAAATTTCCACATTTCATTAGCTGATAGACACATTTTAAAATCAGTATTCATTATTCTCAATGTATCTAAATACATCACATCACAATCTAAAGACAAAGGCAACTTTGTCTTCATACCTGTGAATGAGATTGATAAACTAAAAAAACATGCAATTCTTTGAAGGCATGAAGAATAATTTGAGACATTAAACTGTACAATGGGAAAAGTGATCACACAAGCAATCAGAGAGATGACAGACGTGTTAGATGAGCATGATCTCAGTATCTCACTTTTGGGGTACTTTTATTAAAAGTACTAAGTCTTCAGGAGATGTTGAATATTTAGCTTCAAAGAAAAATGAAGCCCATCTGACAGTGCTAGACAAGAAGTCTTCCCTTGCAATAGAAAGATTGGGTTTCAATTCTACTGCACCGATAGACATTCTGCTACACCTCAGCAAACCTGTAAAACACTACAATGGAAGACGCCTTGTTCCAGGGCACGTGGGTATCATAGCACCAGGAGACAAACAAATATCTGTCATCAAATGCAGCATTAACACTAGTTTCCTTTAGGGTTTTTCTTCAGCTTGTTTTATATTTGTCACTTCCCTAATTTTTAATCTCTTGCTTGGAACCCCAGAACTGAATGGGGAGCAGCATGGATCAGCCAGGGCAGCATCTTGAGCTCCATGGCTACAAGTGGCTGTTCCAGGCAGCAAGAAAAGGAAAAGACGAAGGGCACTGTGCACTTTTTAGGCGTAGGTTGTCAATGAAGTTGCTATGCATGACACTTTTTTCGTATGGGCACTCGTTTCTAGGAAACACTTTGGTAAACAACTTTGAAGTCAAAATGAAAAATTACACCCTGAGTGCTTTTTTCACTTTTATCCACTGTACCTTCATGACTGTACTAGTCCATTTAAATGGCAAAGCAGTGCTGAATGCAAACAGCCTCCTTCTGCAGGCTGTCTCCACAGTTCAATTACCAGTGCTTTAACAGTGCTAATTAGCATTCCTCAGAGCTAGATCTCTTTGAGTGACAGGTAACCATGGAGAGTCACAATCCTGTAGGTGATCAGCAAGAGTCTGACTTTTCTTTTTAATTAAAAATTAGAAATGCCTTAAACAAAAATAATAATTCATTGATTTATGCTATTATCCCAGGGTTGCCAAGCTGGTGAGAATAACATTAGTGTTGTAAAAATGAAACAATTTTAAAATGAATAGACTAGGGCGATAGAAACGAGAGCAGGTTTATTATCTGTAACATGAGAATGTACTCGTAATGATAGTACTAAATAGTGGATGCTTCTCCGGAGAGTTGGCATGGAGACCAAAAATAGGACACTTTCCTGAATGTGGAATGGGATTGCCCCAATTTATTTTAGATTTTAATTAGATAGATAGATAAATACTAAGTCTGTTACACAAATAGAAATTTCACAGGGATATCATTTCAGTAAAATTTAACCCTGAGTTATATTGAGAGATAATATTGTATCTGGTCCAAGTGAGAGCCAAGATTGGAAATTGAAACAGCCAGATAATCAATTAGTGAAAATTGTTTTCAACATAACTATGCCATTTCCTGCCAGCTAATGATCTAGTTCTCTTTCCAGAAATGGACTCCAGCAGCAAAAAATTCATAGTCATATTTTTGAAAACTGCAGTGGGTCCAAATCAGCAGTGTTGACCCAACCTGATCTGAATATTTTTCATCAACAAATAATGATGAAACTTTTTAAGCTGAGCTTGCCAAAGATAGGGGAAAGATTTATGCATATTTGTAATTATGAAATATTTTCCAAGACCAGGTCATCTCAACTCAGCAAACTCATTACTTGTAGATTATAATGACAATAACTGCATATAAGACAGTAAAAAGAAACAGATGATTGAGCATAAATTATTCTAGCAACAGTGATCACAGTCCAGAACTCTAACCATTGTTCACAGGTAAAATCATGGCTATTAATTGAGAGCATGAAATATCTATTCAACAAGGTTTTTTAAAAGCTTCCCCATATAATTTATTTTCTATATGCAGAAAAAATAACATTGTTCAATTGATACGATTCTCTCTGCTACAGAAATATTTACATGCTAATAAAACTTAACTCTATATGGGAAGGCAGGAACTAAATGTAATTGCACTTCTATCAACATTTCTGTCAGATTGACTAGTACAATTTCATTTTTAAATAGGAACAGTAACAAAAAAAGTTAATTTCTACAAAAGCAGGGAGGAACGCTTTCTTAAAATATAAGCAAAAAAAAAAAAAATCACAGATAGCTTTCCATCTTACCAGTTATCAATATCTAGTAGGCACCAGTAACATAAAGACCTAATTTTCGGCTCATTTATTAAATATTTTAAGCTTACAAATAGATAATGTATCTATCTATAACTGTCAGGATAGGCAAATAGCCAGGGCTCATCACAGTTTTACTGAAGTTTCTAATACAGCCAGAGAAAGAAAAAAAAAAATAAGATGAAGTGTCTCTGAGTCTAATATTATCTTTGGGGTTTTTCCATGTTTACAAAAATATCAATCACTGACAGATTATTTAACTCCACCAAATGCTCTGAACTTTTTCATTTTGGGAGTAGAAATTTTACAAGCAGACAAATTAGGGAACTGGCTTTGTGCTGTCAAGAGACTTAAGAACTACCCAGCCCTACAAGTTTATATCCAAAGAAAAAAAATCTCAGTAGAGCTGGTAGCACCGAGCTGACTCTGTCTCAGCCAACACTCAGTTTGACTCCTTAATAGTTACACACATATCTCCATATTTTTAGGTCTTGTAATCTTCTTCTTACCCTCATATTTTAAGGAAACAAAAACCAAAGATTAATAATAGAGTTATTTTGTTCCAAATCCAGTTTGCTTATGTACCCATGTAGAATGGTTCATTCAAATACTGTAAATTTTGGTCAGCATAGACAGAAAATTCTTAATAAAAGACAATTAATTGGTGGAAAATAACTCTCAGACAAAGGCAGCTTGCTTGCGGGACCAGGTTCTTCCGTTTGTTTTTAAAGCTATTCTGCTCTCCTTAATCTCTATTGCAATGCAAAAAAAGCAACAAGAGAAAAGAGATGGCTTACACAGAAATGGGGTAGGGAAAAAAAGCCATTGCTCCATGGAATAACTGCTCTTGCCTTTGCTCTTCAGAAGAAATTCTCTCTTTTATGGATCTGCTAAACTATCACCTACTTAAACAGAAAGTAGATTTAAGCAACTACAAAAATCACAAAGATTCCTGTCAGTAAGTTCCAAATCTAAGGAGTTATCATAAAGTGTGCAGGGTTTTCATTAGAAATAATCATCTTCTCAAATGCTGAAGGTTTTTTTAAGTGAAGTGTTAATTCAGAGTTATTTTAATTAAAAACATATACAATTAACCTTCTATAGTATTACTGTGCTGTTTAACAGTTTATATCCTGCTTGCTTCACTCAGCTAAATAACGGCATCCTGGCCAGTTTCGGTTTTTGAAGATTAATTATCCTACCCAAAGGTGGTTCATTTGCCTCAAGAACACTTTTTCTTCATGTCAGTAAATTGATAAGACAACGGCGTGCTTATATCCTACTAGTATGCTGCAATCCAGTCTATGCAGCATCAAATCCCATTTGAAATATGAAACAAGCTCTCTGCTATTTTCTTAGCTGAAAGATGAAGTTCACTGACAAAAGAAGCTGATAAATTCTCCCCCAAATGGCTATCAGAATTTATCAGCAAGGTCTCCAATATGATAGCTTCTGTGCCTTGCCCTGTGACTGTGGAGTTGGAAGGGTTGCTAGCTGGAATCTCTTGGTTTCTTTTGCAAAATCTTTCTCTCTCTCATCCTTCCCAAAATCAATGCAAGCAATAAGATCACATTCAGTAGAACTTGTACCAAGACATAAATGTAGCCCTGTTATTGATTCTGGTGGATATTTTGGTATTAGTAAATATTTATAACATTTCAGAATTTTATATGAGCTATTATTTCTCCTTTCCCCTGGCAGAAACCCTCTGGCTAAGAAAACTGAGTGGCATTTTTCCTGAAACTATGCTCTGCTTCTCTTCTTTCAATTCTTGCCCCTTTCATCTTAAAAATCATCTCAACCCAGTCCAGTCTTTCCATTAGTCTACTTGTATGTAGGCATCATAGGGTAATAGAAACAATATTTTCAATTTTCTATAACTCTTCACCTGCCTTTGACTGTGGAGATAGCTCCCAAAAGCAGGAATCTTCACAGGTGGTGCATTAACATGTTGTCCTTGTCCCTGCTGTGATAATCACATCTTGCTTTCATCATTTCTTAACATTTTGAAATGTTTACAATTTGATACAGCCTATTTTCTGTATAACATCATTGGAAGTAGTATAAATCCGCTGTTTAGAAGTCCCTCTGGATGCATGAATAATTATATAGCTGAAAATACTTCCTTCAAGATAAGAAGCAAAATGTACTGAAAATATTAAATTATTAAAGTGGAAAAATTGCTCTACTGAAAAACAGGGCATGACAGTAAAAACCACCTGATAGGAAGTTACACAGCAAGTTTGCAATTTACCACCGAATTATACAATGAATATGATTCTATAATACATATCTCTAGCTAAAAGCCCACACTAGACCAAGTTCTCACCCCCTCTCTGGGGTTAAGGGTTGCCCCAGGAGGTGTGCAGGACCTCACTGCTAGCACTCTGCAATCCCTGTACACTGCAAGCACAGCAGGCAGGGCGCTGGGGCTCTCTCTCTAGCCAGCGCGCTGGTCTTCTGTGGCTGACTACAGCATGCCAGGAGATAATACCACAAACTGGTACCTATACACAATCCCTACAGGCTCTGAGCTGAGCCACATATCAGGAGTGTCATCTTCTTTTAGTCTACATTACACTACACTTTATTTCCATCAACTCCAGAAGAGCCACCAGGTGTATTCTGCAGCCTGAGCTCAGAAGCAGGCATGCTGTAGGTGGTGAACAATGAAGATACCTTGCTCCTGACTCAAACACAACCTAAGAGGTCAAAAGTTTAGCGTGGCACTCATTGTTATTTGTTTACCTGTTATATTTTGTATTAGGTCCATTTTTGAGTTGTTTTATAAAGACAGGAAGCTCAGACTGGATTAATGATCTTTTGCAGGTTCCTTTGTGAATGCACACATAGAAGTAGTGTTCTTTACACGTGGCTAAATAGTTTAAACATGCATGGCATGAGGAAAGAGAAGATGCAAGTCAGATATTTAAGAAAATAACTTTCGCATCTCCTTTTAAAAGAGGGGTTTGGAAAAGCTGCTGGCAGCTGCAGAAGCCCTGACTAGTTTGCCTACTCCTTTCAGACTCGGTGTCAATTTTGAAATTCCAGTGTTGTCTAACATAGATGATGCATCTTGACTTTTCCAGGAACCGAATAGGAATTGGTAACTAATGAAAGCGTACTATACTTTTTCCTTTGCAGCAAAAAGGCTGACACACATCTGAAAGCCTAGAACAAGAAAAAGCAGGATGCATATTTTTATTCCAAACAAGAAAAGTTACTTGCGAAGAAAGGAAACAGTACCACAAATTCATACACTGAGCTTAAAATGTACATATGCAAGTAGCTGTGCATGTTACATGAATTTCAAATGCACAGGGGCTAAATCTAACTTTCAGTGATGTTAAAAAGCTGTTTGCTACTTATTTCAGCAGGCCATAAGTGATTTTATATTCAGCAGAATAGGGCAGAATGTATTTCTCTTAGGTATAGCAAACTGAGTGTCTTGCAATGAAAGGATGCATTGTTTTGTTCTAACTAAAGAGAAATAGTTGATGAGTGAATAAGAGCATGATCTAAAGCCTATTGAAATCAATGGAAAGATTCTCATTGACTTCTCCAGGCTTTGGATCAAGCCTCAAAAGAGCAGCTATTTCTCTCTGATACAGCAAGGAATCAATTCCCTCTCCCAGCGGTACTCTAAATAATTCAATATTTTGTCTCAGATCATTTCCGAAGAAAAATGATGAGGATGTTGTTTAAGTGGGTGATACCCTGAAGTGACAGAGTTTACAATGCATTCAGCCATGTAAAATCTCCTCTGTGTTGTACTCCTGCACAAAGACAGGGCAGAGTCAAAGCACCCCTCAGACGCCAAGGAGTGCCGACCCGCTCACCATCTGCAAGAGAACACACTGTCATGCTTCTCCTTTTGCTGGCTAGAAAGAACTGTATGAATTTTGCTGAATCTTGAGGATTGCCTACACTATGACATTTCTTTAAAGAAGCAATTTTTTTCCTTGCAGTAAAATCACAATCCATTTGCATAATTTCTTGTGACGCACACAGAAAGGCAAAAATTGCACTGCTGATTGTGTTAGTCATTACCAACAGGAACAATACTCTCACTATCCTCCAGAGTTTTTGCTTTATAGAGAAAAATACAAGATGGAAATGATATCATCTTTTTGAGTTCTTTTGTTCCATGTGAGAAATATATCAGTAAAAAGCAAACCAGCACTAGGTTGAGGAACTCTGCCCCAAATCACAGCAAAACCTTACTAATTTTTGCTCTCCTGCAATAATCAGGTGGCCTTCTGTACACTAATTCCTTTCTCCTGTCAATTGGAAAAGCCTGCTACAAGTGGTTTGAACAGACAGTTCGAACACGAGCTGCCGCATCCGTGCCATCTCCCATGCGCGGAGGCCAACAGGAGCACCGCCTCACTCGCAGTCACACTTTCTTTTGGTCGGTGGCAGAGCAGCACTGGGAGGAATTCTCCCCATTTGCACATTCAGACAGCAATTTACAGTAAGTCGTTTTAAGGATGGGGAGAAAAAAAAAAAGAAATCCCACTTCTCCACTCCCACCAGGCAGCTACCTAGCAACAGTTGACAAACGCATAGGATGAAATTGGTACTGAGCTATGGCTCACGCGATTATCCCCCTTCCCTATTGCTTCTGATTGAGTTACACCTGTGGGGAGCATCTCACCAGCAGCACCTCTGATGAGTGCAGACATGGCAGCCCTGGCACATTTGCTCTCTTCCATTCCCAACACAAAGCACAGTCACAGTCTGGTCTTTCATCATCATCTAGAGAAATACTAATCAGCATCTGTCCAAGCACGCTTCTATTTAACTCCCAGCCTCCTTGCTATATGCCTATATGCGTACTCACCCTCTTGCTCACTAGACACTTCAACTGAACTGGATTATAGACAATATAATCTGCTTCCAGGACCAGGTGCCACCTAAAGTGCACTGCAGTGCCGGTCCCAAAAGCTTGCCCTGACTTCTATGCAAAGCTTGGAAATCTTCATGTACACAGAGAAACCTGCTGCCAAGCCCAGCTCCTCCTGCCAGCTCTTCCCTAAGAGCAGGAAAAGACATGAGCTCTTCCTCTTGCTCAGGGATGCTCAGCGATGTTTTTTGGAGATCAGCTGGGTATTTCTGCCAAAGCCCACCTGGCTGCTCAGCCAGGCCAGATGGCTGCTGCTTGCCACTGGCACAGCTGGAACGGCCACAAGGCACAGCTGTGTGCCCAAAACCACTAGAGAAATCAACCTCACAGGTGGTACAAAACACACCCTCTGTCCTCTCTGATGCCAGGAAGCATGTGGTCTTGGAAGGTCAGAAACAGGGATCCTCAGCATTCTTGCTCTGTCATTTGCCTAACACTGTAACACACAGCCTGACTTCCTTCCCTCCCTGTCATTAAACTACTTCTGCTCTAGTGTTTGAGAGGATTATATTTGCTAAATTGAGCTGCTACGCAAGAGACTCCAGTGATTTCAATTGTTGCTTTTATATTACGGTCAACCAAATTTCCTGCTTTTCTGGAAAATGCTTTAAAATGCAGCAATACATCATTACTTTTATGCATTTTCATTTAAACAGCTTTCCCAAACCTTCCAACTCAGACTCCTCCTCCCAAACCAATTTTTCATTACACAATTTTTTACAATACCAAGGAGAATTTAGCAAAAAAAACATATTTAGGACTTACTGTACAAAAATGACAAACCTTCTCTTTGCTTTGCTGTGTACACCTATAAAGGTGAGTTAATATCAACATCAGGCTGCCATTTGAATTGCCATAACAATGCTTTGTGAGTAAACTCTTAACACTAAAAGTTACAACTTGAATTCCCTGGTATAATTAGCATTTTAAGTTGGTTTTTAAAAAGAGCAATAACTCCTTTTTGCAATTCTTTTAAGAGCAAATGGAGAATAAATACTATACTTAGAAGCTTTCTTCTAGCATGAAACACCTGATCTATTTTACATACGAAGAAATTCATCATCTTGCTTGGAAATTTAGGCATTACACACAGAAGACGTGCTTATTCCCCCCACCACATGAGCCCCACAGTTGAATACTCCACAGCTCAACTGTCACACTGAAAAAACCACGATACGCCATTTGTGTGTTACAACAGCCTCGTCGATAAGGCTCAGAGTAATGCCTACGTATGCCTTTGCCCTGAACCACCAACCATTTTAAAGAACAGGACGAGATTCTGTCACAGTCCCATGAGTAAAGGAGAAAGACAGCACGAGAATTTAATAGTTATACATATCTAACCACAAAAGAAATTAGCTGCTAAAACACCACTTCCTTTTCTAATGAGCAATTTTATACAGCAATGAATAAAGTAAATTTGAGAGCTGCTATTTATTACAAGGAAATTAAAAATGCTCAGAGCACACAGAAAGCAAATTTATTGGGGAAGACATTGCATCTACTTCTCAAATTTATTAACCCCTGACTGAGATGGGGAGAAGCGTTCAGCTTTCCCTTTAACCAACCCTGGTTTTGTGTTATTAAACACTCCCCATGCTGTTGATAAAATCTAGTGGTGCAGGAGACCCCACACTAGCTGTCTTGACTCCTTTCCACCCCAAGCATGGCTCTGCCTTCAGAAGGCTCCAAGCCAGATCCCACACTGTCAGGAGCATGTGTGCACCCGCTCTGCCGTGAGACACACAAAACCACATTGCAGCCCCTTTGATTCTGTACTTTCTCTCCCTGCCTAGATAACTTTTCAGAAGCTGACAGAGCCTTTACAATTTAATTGGTGTTGACACCTTTTGAAGCAATGCCTTGAGGCGCCGAGGGTCATTGTCTACTTTATCCTGCTTTTCTGCGGCTGCCTCCATTTGGCTACCTTGCAGCCTGTGGTGCTGTGGTGGCCCCTGCACTCTTCATTCATGTTTGTACTTGTACTGGGTCCTGTTACAAGGACCCTTGTTAAACGCCCAGCAGGCAGCACTGAATAGAGATTTTGACTATCTGGGATTTGAAGGCCTCCAGCAATAACAGAGACACAAAAGTATCCCAGTAGCAGTGGGGCGTTAACGTAATCACGCATTTATGCCACAGGACCTCAAGACCAAGCTCCTTACTGTCGATTCATTGGCTATTAAGCCTTGGTAATTAGGTGGTTTCCCGTGACTTTTCTTTCTTGGGATTCACCAACCACCATTTTCCATATGTCCCTTTTTCCCAGAGCAGCTATACACCCTCACACATTCAATAAGCCGGGCAGATGGTACCATGTACCAGGCTCTGAGCAGCCAAAGCCAATTCAAAACAAGTAAAAAGGTTTGGTGTGACATTCCTAAAGCTGCCCAGGAAACCTGGATCCCAAAATTACAAAAGTCCAATGGCCTCATGATAACAAACACATCTCTCCAGGTTCAGCTTTGCAGTGCTCATGATCAGTGAGACTCTCATGGGAAGTCACATCCCCAAAACAGCACTTGCACAGAAGATGAACAGGAGAGAAATTCTAGCAGCACTTTGAGAACCATCTTTCACTTCATAAACAACTTGTAATATGAATTTCTGTGACTTTTTCGAGGTTTAAATAATTAAGGCTCTCAAATTTCCTACTGAAAATGCACAGGACTCCCTCTCTTTATTCGGTCCTAAGTGTCCGTCAGCTTGGGACCACATCCTAGCAAAACCCAGCCTCAAGCACTGTATTAAGATGGTGAAAGAATGAAAGCATAACTAACTAAAATGGAAAATAAAATTCCAGTTAAGTAAATTTGAGATATTAAAGTGTAGCCAGAGTTATCTCAGCGGCAGTTCCCTATTTGAAAAATTCCCTCCCCTTCCAAAAAGCAGTCTTGCTAGTTAAACTCAATGGCTGGGATTTGCATTTTCCAACTCTCTCTCTGCCACAGTCTGCTTTTCCACAGTCATTCTGAATTCCAGCAGTTCACCTACAGGGTTTCAACTACTGAGACTTGTAATTCCAATACAATGCTACCAACTTCTCCCACTTTCAGTATCACATGGTCCTTCACCATCTGCGAGATGCTTGTCCCTGTGTCCACGATCCCACCAACCCCTCACTTCTACTGCAGAAAAAAATCAAGCAGAAACAGATCCCTGCATGTGCCTGCACCCCATGGAAACGGAGATCCAACTCCAGATCTTTACTCCTCCTTGCCTCTCCCCCCCACACTCAAACCCACAAGCCTCTAGCGCATAGCTAGCTGCCATCATCCTCCTTCTCTCTCTTCGCAGCCTGCCTAAAGGACAGCTGCACCTCCAGGCTCATTATTTGAACTACTGCCATGTGCTATACATTTCCATTACCTTACAATCATCATTACATGTGACGGTAAAAGTTTCCAAGACTCAGAATAAAAACAACTTTCCACATGCTGACAAATGTGCATTCAACCACGATAAAAGACTTGCCTTTCTAATGCTCTATGAAATCCCTCTGCATCTCTGGCATGGCACATGAGGCTTCCTCGAAGTACATCTAAGTCCAAGAAACAAGGGGGGAAAACAAAAACAAACCTGTAGGTGCAAGTGGAAGAAGGAAGTGGTTCTGGAAAGGCCAGGCTGGCCTGGTTATGAACAGACACAATAGAGAGTTTCACAGAAACAACTGCTGATGACAGGTATGCTGTTTCAATGAGCTAAATGTAAACAATGTCAAGAACAGCTTCCAGCTGCCACACACCTCACAGCTCTGCTGGCTCAGCCAGGAGAGGTTTCCCTTTGGCTAACAGAGGAAATGCCATCTGCAGAGCACAAAGGTCCCACAAACAGCATTAGCAGTGACAATTACCGCACAGCCTTCGGAATAAAGTCACTGGGTGAGGGTGGATTACACTTGCCTAGGTGTTTGCTTCCTTGAAGACTACAGTCAAGCAAAAGGTCACTACAGCTCAGCTAAGAGGACATGTTGAGGCAGAACCTTGATTTTCTTCTATTTTCATCATCTCATACAGAGCCTGCAGGAGGGGGTGGCAGATAGTAAACAGTAAAGAAGCTCATCTAGACTGGTCACTATCATCTAAGCTCAGCTCAAGTTGTTCCTTGCAAGGATTAAACTAAAAAGACAACTTTCCTCATGGAGGCAAGGGCTTTTACAGAGCCCATTGCAAGATACAGGATATTATCTATGTACATAAAGAAAAAACATATATGGTCAGATGAGAGGCTGACCTCTCTTTTTCTATAAGTGGTCTTTTTGCCCTTAAATTTAAGGGCTTTAGTGAAGCTTTCTTCCATCATTGTGCCTAGCTTCTGAGCCCATGCAAGCTTTTGATACCCACCACTAGATTTCCACCCATACCAGAATCATGATGCTCCTTCAGAAGATCTGCTGTTTTCTTAATGAATCATATAAAATAGCACAAAGTACAGGAACTGTTCCCACAGCTAGAACAGTTTTCTTACCTTGTACTCTTGTCTTAATACAAAAGGCTATAGAGAAAACATTAGTTCTATTTCTAAAAGGTTCAATATTCTCCTTTTGTACTTTAAAAATTCTCCTGTATTCTCTCCGAGATGGGAGGAGCATCCCTTATTCAAGGACTTCCATGCAGAGAACCTGCTGAGCCAATAGAAACCCCACATCTCCCCTCTCTCTGACACAAGGTCCAAGGGAGCTCTTTCTCATGCACCTTTCATGCCCTGAATACAGGCAGGCAAGAAAGGATATCCCTGTTCTTTTTAACAGCTAACAAAGGTAGATTATATTTAGGTACAGTCTATGTCTAGCAAGGCACAAATGCTTCCCCAACATCTGCTACTCAGGCCTGTATCCTTGGGGCCAAATAGTCATGCTGATTACCACATGCTCCAAAGTCTGCTCATTTTAGGGAGAAAAGGACTAAAATAGCCAAACTAAATATTTCTCTAAATTTACAAAGAGGCTTTGCTCTTCTTTCAGCTGGATTTATATCTGTTGCAGTTGTCTTCTAGGAATTTACCTCTGCCTCACAGCCCTCCAAAGATGAAACTGTCCATCTGACTCTAGTTTCCAAAAAAGCAACTCTAATCCTACTGGGCATCAGAGGGGGGATTACAAATGAGGGAAGGAGCCACCCCATCTGATTGGGCACACTTCAAAATCCTTTCCTTTCTGCATCCTGCATTTTCTCTTTATTAAAGCAGAAAACCAAATAATGCAGTGTTTACTTAGTGCACAGGGTAGCTGTAAAATTTAATTGATCACTGTAGCTTAGCTTGCTGAGGTTTTAAAATTAAAAACCCTATAAAAACGTAAAATTTCCTATAAAGAAAACCCCTTAAAATTGCCTAACTTCCTGCTTTTGTATTGCACCTTATGGCACCAGTGGCTGGACATTGCCTACAGTCCTGATTCAGCAAATTACTTGGAAGTAAGCATATACCTAAGACATGCATGGACACCAAAGCATGCATTGGTATGGCTGATTTGGGATGGACTTGAATTCATGCCCTATAGACTGTTTCCATATTTCCTGTCCCCCTCTGAGGGAGTCCAAATTACCAATGGAGTCTTCCTTTCTCCCTCGCAGACTTCCAAATGCAGCTCTAGTCAATGTGCAAGCCACAGTTTAATAGTACCTTACTTCACGAATATACTTATGGATCTGAATGAGTGGGTTTACTGCACAGTACATAATTGTGAACAATAACTACATCTCAGATTGCTGATCTAGAAAAAGCAACGTTTCTCCCCCTCCCCAAACAGCACTTGCTTGGGATTTGCCCCAGGGTGTAACACATGAATGCACACCATGGTACAGAAGATAAACGCTGGATCTCAAGTGTTTCTTTTGTCTTCTGGGTAATTCAGTTTCATCATATAAATATATACTGTTACAAGCTGGTAATCCCCACAGATCTCCTTTCTTTTAAATCAGATATGCTAGAAGAGAACAAATACTCCTTTTCCTCCCTTCCCCCCTCTAATTTACAGCCTCAAATGAGGGACATAGAGATAGGATGAGCACAGAATGCTTCCTCCCCCTACATACACTTTCTCTGTTCCAGTCTCGGCAAAAAACCCTCATGGGTTAATTTTTCAGTTACAGGGAAAAGCAGAGAAGGAAGAAGGCCCTTAGTGAGACACAATAACATGTGCAGGTTTTCTTGGATCAATTGCCTGCATTGACACTGTATCCTTCAGCTAGCAGTCTGTGATGAATGGTACCCAGTAGCATTGAAGAGAGCAACAGCAGCCAGGCAGCATGGGTGACTGCGTGCCCTCCTAACTGGCTGATGAATCAGGAAACTCAAGAGAGACTCAGAGTGTGGGAGCTGAAGTGGTAAATGTTTTCATCTTTCTCTTTTATGATCTTCCCTTCTCCATTTATATAGGACATTTTAGAGATTGAGCTTTGTTACAAACTATTAGCCCAAGGCAGTGGGTTGAGGAAGTGAGATTTCATGGAACAATGGAGCACAAGAAAGTGTGAACAAGTGGAACTACATGCGATATTAGTGGTTTGTTGTTGAAGGAATTTCTGTTTGGATTGTAGTTCAGACAGTTGCCTTGATGTACTGGAATGAAAATCAGCACCCAATGTACCTAGAGACAAACTACAGAACTGTCAAAAAAAAAAAAACAACACTCTTTTTTATCTCCCAGAATCTTGGATTCAAAATGAAAAGTCCCCATTCACCCACAGCACAAAAAATACAGCTCAGCAATCACAGTGCTGTGCAGTACCATGCTACAGAAAACAAAGACTAGCAGCTCCCTCCAAAAACCACCACGGTGAGACACCGGTATATCCAATTGCCCAGATATACTCTGCCACACTCCATGATACTGCAGAGTGTAACTTTAAGCAATCCTGTCTCTGGTAACGACCAAGCAGCAGGGGAGCACCCATTCAGATTGGCCTCATGTCAATCTAAGGCAATTCTACCTAATTCAAATTTTATTCCCTATTTTCTTCCATATAGCAGAGAAGAATATGGTATCTGCTAAGTATATTGCGACACGCATGAACAATGCTTTAATCTGTGTGACCCGTTTGTTCACCTGTGTTGCAGCTTCAGCTCAGTCTGGTGTAAGCTCTCTATCCACCAGGACCCACAGATCCACACTGGCTGGAGGTACAGGCTAGTGCTTTCAAACTGCTACAAGCTGGAAGCGACATCACATTTGTAATATACTCAAAAAGCTCATCCTCAGCACAGCTTGTGCATGAAGGTTGTGCAATGGCTTCCCAGAAAACAACAACAAAAATGCATACACACACGGGTGCTCATTTAAATGGCAGTAGGGAATGCCAAGAATTTCTCTGGTGTTTTAACTAGCTACAGCTCTTAACTACCTAGATGAGAAAGCTGGAGCAATGAAAATAATGTCTTCCCCAGAAGTGTGTGCTTGGGATGGTAACATGAGATGCTCCTAAAAAACACGCACACAAAAATCCACATGGGGAGTCTGTACAAGGAAAGGGATACCCAGGGACATGCCAGAAACACTTCATTTCTCTGACGGTATTGCAACCTCACTCAAATGTTTCAATTCAAACGAAGATGAGCAGTGACACAATGCTATGAGGTCCTGCATGGTATTTGCTCAGGTTTACAGCTAACACGTCGAAGTGGGAACCACTGAGGAACTGAGTTAATTGCATAAGCACATTACAGAACTGCTTTAATGGCTAGGTAGTCTTGCAGAAACTCTACAGATGACCAAAATTAAAAGTATTGTCTACAGCTTGTTAAGATAGCCTTTTTTGTCCCTTTAATTGTGAGAGAACTAGTTGTCACACTTCCTTCCTGCCAAGTAAATGGTTTGTTTTCCACTTGGAGGCAAATGAAACTGCCTACTGGGACAGACCTCAATGGAAGCAGCTGAGGATGAGGAACTGAGGGCTTTAACTGAAGGGAAACTTTGTTTTCCTTATTAATCAGTTTACAAAACATGATATCGTAAAAGGAAAAGGGAGCTTCCCTTGTTAAATATTTACTATTCAAACCCTGCAGGGACTCCTACCTTAAGTCAGCAGTCAAAACCAAGAGAATTAAAGTAGTTTATTTCCTGCACCATGGTATGCACAATGCCTGCAGGATGGGACAAAGAATTTCACCATGAAGAGAGTGGTAAAGATGGAACTATTTTCTCCCTCTGAGCACACCCTTGATGGCTGTAGGTTCCCCTCCTCTTTTGCTCTCCTTCATTAATTTTTATTAAATTACTTCATATGAAAACATAAGATCTTTGGACAAAGTTTTTAAGGATAGGAAATTCAAGGTTCACATTAAAGTAAATAGCTTGATTTTCAAATGTACAGGCTACAATTAATGGATTTATAAACCCAGTTTTATCTTCTATTGAAATTATTTTTGCAATGCTTTTTAGTTTCCTTTTGCGGTATTTTCTAGAACCATTCCATATTTTCTCTGCCCTTGTTTTTATAGGAGAGAGAAATTTTGAGGTAACCAAATCAAAGTGACTTCCATGTCCCCCTTCAAGCAAATGGAATGGAACATACATGTTCTACCAGAAAAAAGGAAGCCAAACTAAACAAAAAACCCCACAATCACACACACAAAGTCACAATTTTCACACTTAGGTAGAAAAACATTTGAAAAATTGTAATAATAAATCCCCAGACAAAAAGTGGGATTGTCAGAAACTTAGGAGATATTGAATGATGGACACTTGAGTGAGGGATTGCCAATGTAGAGGCAATGACTTTAAGAGCCAACAAAAATCATACAGGAGATTCACCGTGTTCATGAGCATTAATGACATATCTTTCTATTCTACCTCAACAAGAAAAATAACAATAAAAAGTCTTCCTTGGTCTACCCCATCCATTAGAACATTTTCCTATCACCTTCCTAATGCTCAAAGCAAAGAACCCATTGGCCAGCTGTGTTCATAGAGGGGAACAGCACCAAGAGGAAACCACAACATAGGTGATGAAGGCAACAGACAACAAGTACAAAATCCAACTGCTTGGCCTGACAAACTGCACATCTGGCTGTGTTCAACAACCCAATAATCTGACTGGTGGGGGTCATCCTAAGCAAATGTCATGTTTTGTTTATTACAACAGGAAAATAATGGAAAGAAGGAAGAAGTGTCTGAGGAGGCTGACAGAGGAACCCAACAAAAGCTACAAATGTTTTGTTTACAGTCACAGGTTGCTCTAGCAACCATGGGAGATTCCAGGAATGCTTTCACCCAGCTCTTGCATATAACAAAGCTTAAACTTGTCTAGAATATGTTTAAGTTTCATATAGTTCAGGCACACCTCATTTGTAAACAGTCTGTGTCACTTTTAATAGAAATACTTGTTCTCAGAACAAGTCCAAATAAGGCTGACAGAATGACTTCAGTCAGAAAAATCAAGCCTTCCCATAATTCCAGTAAATGGTGAACTTCTGCAGCTTTTGTCCCTCAAAGTCTGGTCCCAAAAGCAAGTCCCCATGCTGCAGCACTAGAACGAAGCAGCTGTCAATGGTTGAGTCCTGAATTATTCTAACAGCCACAATGTATTGTACCTAACATGAGTATGAGAATCAGTTCAGGACTTCATGCATCTCCACTAGCCTAACTTTTGCCTCATGGTATCCTATCTACTGATTCAATTTGGGAACCAGGTAGAGTCCATTTCTCAATTAACTAACAAGAAGGCAACACTGGGAGGGAAGAAGGGAAAACATTCTCATTGCTTTTGTGTATCTCTCGTTACTGTGGCACAAAACTTGGCAAGATTAGTGTCAAAACACAGAATCAAACAAGTATAATTTCTGGCCTTCAACTTCAATCATGCAAGGACCACCTTTTCCTCAAAGTCTCTATAATGTCAGGGCTGAGCAGCACATTGTTGCCACTTGAGTGGTGCTAAATGAAATGGACAGAAATTCATATTGAGCAAAGCCCATATGCAGAACAACCACTTGCCCTCTTGGCCTAGATACCCAATACGCTGTGGATGTGGAAAATGAAATAATGGTACCCTTAAAGAGCCTTAAAGGCTTTTTCTTCCAAAGCAAGAATAAGGCACATTGCAAAATGAGTACTCATGATACTTACTTCAACAAGAAAAAGATATCAGACTTGGCCCTGTCAGTCCTGAACCTTTCTGAAGCACCTGGAACTTCATTTTTCTGCTACATCTCAATAAAGTCAAACATCAAGAATTAACCCCTAAATTTGCATGGCAATGAAACACAGGAAAGAGACATATGTTTATCAATGTAACTTAGGAAATGTAAGATGATAATAGAGAGTCAATCACTGCTGAAAGTAAAACAGACATGCTAAAAAGACTCCACCTGCTTTTAATTTGAACCCACAACACAAGGGAGAAGTTAAAACTCAAATAGGTACATAAGTTACTTTGAAAGGCAAGGTCTGTGCCTGAACAAAAGAAACAGGCTTTTCACTTACCCCCTGTG
>JAVSBS010015097.1:12414-26104 GCA_033124195.1 Coracias cyanogaster | reverse complement strand
AGCCACAGAGACACAGGTGGGCCACGTTCTGCCTCTGGAACATGAAGCCAACAGGAAAACCAAATCATTCTGCTAGGTTATGACTCATTCACAGGTCAACTCTAGCTTGGGGCCCACAACTCAGGCCCCAGCACTTCAGTAGCTTAGGGCTGATGCTTGTCAATATGTACACTTTTGGCAGGAAGAAAACATTTAGCGATTAAAAATAACATTTAAACACACACCTCTAAATTGGCATATTAATGTTGATGTGACAGTAGGATTTGACAGATAACCCTTAGGACCAGTGTATTGGGTTTGTGTGGCAATGTTTTGGCAGTGGGGGGGGCTACAGGGGTGGCTTCTGTGAGAAGCTGCCAGAAGCTTCCCCCATGTCCAATGAAGTTAATGCCAGCTGGCTCCAAGACAAACCTGCTGCTAGCCAAGCCTGAGCCCATCAGTGACAGTGGTAGCACCTCTGGGATAACATATTTAAGAAGGGTAAAAAACCCTTCACAATAGGAACTACAGCCAGAGAGAGTAGTGAGAATACATGAGACGAACAGCCCTGCTGACACAAAGGCAAGTGAAGAAGGAGGGGGAGGACATGGTCTAGGCACCAGAGTAGAGATTCCCCTGCAACCTGTGGTGAAGACCATGGTAAGGCAGGCTGTCGCCTCACAGCCCATGGAGGTTAGTGGTGGAGCAGAGATCCACCTGCAGCCCATGGAGGACCCCATGCCAGTGCAGGTGAATGTGCTCAAAGCAAGCTGTGACTCCATGAGCATCCTGCACTGGAGAAGACTCCTGGCAGGACTCGTGAACCCATGGAGATAGGGGCCCATGCTGGAACAGGCTTGCTGTCAGGACTTTTCACTTCTCAGTAGCCAATATGGAACAGATCCAGCTCAACCTCTTTCCAACCCCACCTGATAGCTTATGTAAATACACAGACATGCTATGCCTCTACTCTTCACAGGATGATGACTTCTCTACAAAGTAGTGTCTTTATTGTGGCTAAATGAAGATGACAGTACTGTGAGGTTACAGTGATCTCTTAGATCTTCAAATCTTAAGTCCCTGGCATTTTGTAAGGATAAACTAACCAACCAGTTGCTACCTCCAATTTTTTCATAGCTTTCAAGCTATTGGCTGAATGTCTTCAAAACAAATGTATTTTCCTGCTTCATCATCTAGGCTTGTGTCTGGTTCTTTCCTTGGCAAGTGTTTTGGGATCACTTACCATACATATAATAATGGCTACTAAAGTTATTCTTTGTGTCCTGGGATTGTCTTCAACTAACTTGGTCTTTCAAAAGCCTTATAACTTTCCTGGTCTCCCTCATTTCATTCTTCTGTTTTATACTACATCTCTCTTAGGCCAGGATTAATTTCTAAAGCTTCTTGATACTTATTTCCTAATTTTTTTTTCCTCCTTTCTCACTTTGTTTCCTCCTAGCAGAAGCAGTTTCCATCTGAAGATTTAAAGGATGCTCTTTTAGCCATGTAAACAATTAACATTTGCAAAAGTTAATATCAACATACTAAGAAACCTCCTTCAAATAATCTCTGATATGTTGTATTTTACTATTCTCAAAAATAACCTTCTAAGTTGAAATCAAGTGAAAAATGTGTTATGAACTACATACCATTAAGAACAACTATTTACTTTCTAATCTAAAATTGTTCTCCTCAGAGAAGGCAAGTCTTTGCAAAAATAATCATCAAGCTATGCCTCATCAAAAACTTCTCCAAATGCTGCAAAGAAAGCATCGCAAAATATATTTCCTTGTAATAGACTCTCAACATACATAAGTCTGCTTTGCTGTCTGGTGTTCTGCGGAGCCCCAGACACTGCTTAGGGCAAGTTTGGGTGTTTGAGAACATAGCATCTTCATTTAGTCCTCTGATTATCCCTGACGCTTATCCACTAGGGAGAGCCTGAATTCAGTCTACTTCACAGTTCTCAGACCCAGGTGAATGATGCACATCCACCTCAAAGTCTGGAAAGGTATCTGTGCTAGATACAAGGGACTCAAAGGGAGTAGTGAAGGCTGAGAGGTTTGCTCTGTGAAGAAGGATGAAGAGGTAGTCAAATAATCACATCTTCTCTTGTGAAGCTGTGAACCAATGTTCCAACTTTCCCCCTCTCACCCAAAGCTTTCCGTGTGAGGCAGCAGGGCTCTAACAGCCCTGGAACCCTCAGTTTTAGCCTGAATGGCTGAAACTGACAGGCATGTAACATTTCCAGCAGAAAATAACATTATTTCACTAGTCCTTTCTATTCTTATAATTGCACTGCAGGCTGGTACAGCTCTCCCAGTGCACGGCCAAATTCCAAATCCTCAGGGTTTTTTCTTAATGTTTTCTTATCTCAGGTCAATATATTGCTTCATGTCCACTGACACTTTTGACATCTCAATTTTGCTTTGCTGAGAAGCACTTCATCTGCTTGAGCATACATTTATTTCCATATAACTCAGTTTTCCTTACCTAAAATGATCAAAATTACAAGCTTTGATGTACACTATGTTCCGAAATCTAAAACGCAAATGTTTGCTCAGTTATTTCTCATCCCTTTTCAGGCAGTGACTCTGGATTCAGTGTAAAACAAATTCACAAACAAAAGCCTACTTGCAGAGAACAGAATTAAAAAAAAGGATTTTCCTTGCTTAAGAATGGAGCAGTCTCCCCCACTTCCCCACCAATGCAGGATCAGTAATTCTTCTTAGAAGTTTATCTCAAAGTAATTAAGAGATTAACTTGCAAAAATAGAGCAGCGCATTCCAGGAGCAAACCTGGGGTAAAAGCATTACAAAACTCCCAGTAACTATACTGTTATTAAGGGTAAGAGAGATTTAATCTATGTTTTCAGAGCAAATCTCAATACCCATTCAACTGGGAAATTAACTTAGTACCTCCAAAACTCCTGCACATTATGACTTTAACCTAAAAGCAGTTGCTCTATCGATAGGACGTCATACAGGTGTACCACAGCAACGTAGGTGGCTTTTTCCTATAAGCCCTGAACTGTGCCAGACACTTACCCTGAGCTGTCTGCAGACCCAGCCAACATTAGCTGAGCATCTTTGCATGATCGTATGCAATTTAATTCCACGAAATGGCACCAATTGCAAATGAGGGAATGAAGTTAAATTGTTGGCTGCTAGTTCAATTATTCCCCTTACCAGTAAAAAGCAGTTTTCCTGGTATGGACCAGGTTAGGTTTGAAACCAAAATTGTATGCAATAAATCCTTGACAATTAATTGAAGGGGGGATATAATAATCTGACTGCCAGCCAGGGTGTTCAGTTGGCAAGCGTTCAACAGCAGAAGAAAGGGAAGAGTCCTAGAATGAAAGGGGAGAATAGAAATAGGCTCCTGGGCTATTCAAGACAGACAGACATACTGTGAGAGTTTCCAACAGAAAGATAACAGATCAAGACAAGGGATAGAGATGCACACACATTCTGCATCTCTCCTATAGATCTTGTTTAATAAAGCACAACTGATGATCTTTTTTTTTCTTTTCTTTTTCTCTATTATTAGGTTTTTCAAGTGTGTAAGTGTTTCTTAATCAAAAGAACAGTTCCATACAGCTCTTGGCATCAAAGGAGAGCATTTCCAAAGCTATTACAGTATCAAAGTAATATTCTGTGCAGAATCCAAGGTGAACCATTGGAATAATCCTTCTGGGATAGAGATAAAAAAAAATACTGCATTCAATGATGCCCAGAAGCATCCAAAGCAATCTATCAAAAAAGCCATAAAAATATTGGGCCACACTTCCTTGATGCATGTACTCGCCACTACTATTATTTTCCTCCATTTTCTCTTTGTCTGGTTAGCTACCAATCTTACCTTTGTCTGAAAGTTCCTGCTGTATAAATGAAAGTACCAGAGCTGATTAGCGAGTCACAGGAGGAAATGACCTCTGATGTGCTTCAAATCCATAAACCTTTTATGTAGTTGAATCATATTATGAAAAAAAGCATTATGGCAAAAATAGCAGCATTGTAGCAGCACTAAGGTGAGACTGGCTGATATTAGCAATCCTTTTCATGTGCCTGTAACAGATTTTCACTATGCTGAAGTCAGTTATTAGCGACTTCTCTTCTGCTTATTGAATATGCATTTAACAGGAAACTATTTTTAACTACAGTTTAGTTGGATAAACCATTTTGATAAGATTTTCGTCATCCAACCAACCATCAACTTAATTATATGCACTGTACAATACATGGACTTCTCCCTTCATCTATATGAGTGAAATACTGGTTTATCTGCAGAAGAGATGGGCTGTTTGGTAACAGCTGTGGTCAAGTGAACTGAGGGGGCCAGGGAAGACAGGGAGAGAAGGTAAGGAGAAGCTACCAACGGCAAAAGCTGTTCCATGTGACAACAGTAGTTAACTTGCTCCTCGAACTTAACATCTGGTAGCATTTTCATCGTCTGCAAACTTGTAAAATATTATGGTATTTTAGACAGTGGGACTTTGTTTCCAAAATAAATTTTAACAGTACAAAGAGACCACAAAACCTATTTCTTACTGGGCTATAGGGTTTTCTAATCCTTAACTCCTAGCTTACTTCAATACCTTAGAAGTTCTCCATTTGGTTCTAATTTTTTGAGAGCATTAATTTTCAGCAGGCATAAGATGCATATATGGAAAGGTTGCCTCTTACATATCCTCATCATAAAAGGATAAATGTGGGTAAATACAGATATTTTTTTCCTTAGTTGCCTAATAAGGCTGGTCCAGGAACCAGAGAAAACTTTCTTGCTACCAGAACACATCTAAAATTAATATCCACAGACAAAGATGTAGTATTTTCGGGAGCTATGGTTCCTACCTTTAATTCCCAGTTGACAGTGCTGAGGGGCTGTGGGGTAGAAGGAAGAGCTTCCTACTTGCTTTGAAGGGGACACCGTGGTATGCACCCTTGCCTGCTGCTACAGGAGAGATGTTGGCAGCCGATAGCGTGGGATGCTCTGCCCTCCAGTGTGTGGAAAACAGAGCCAAGGAAACTAAGCCAGTTAGAGACTATCATGTCCTAATTCTTTCTTTCCTAACAGTCCTGCTAAAGTTGTACCGGAAACTAGACTCGTGGTTAAATAAGCCAGCAAAGATTTATAGTTCGATATTAAATGAACTTTAAAGAGACTCCAAGATGGCCAATATGCAAGCAGCATAGAGAGTCACTTGGCCACAAAGACCCAACATACCCATCGTGTGTTGTAGAAACTGTTCATAACCAAGCTTCATTTTAAAACACAAATTTAAAAAAAAAACCCAACCCTTAAAATAGTTTCTTGCTAAACATAATATTGCTGCATGATTGCTGTCCCCAATACATGGAATTAAGACCTGCTGCTTCTGGGAAAGATTGTTTTAAAAGAAAAATATGTGAGTAGGCAAGGGTGCCTTGGTGACTACTAAGTAGCTGGAGTGACAGCGCGTGCTGCTTTTGCCACTCTCTGTAAATCAGCACCATTTCAAAGCAAAAAACATTCACACAATCATAAGAAAAATGCAGTCCAAATCTGCTGCGACCCAAAATGCAATATTCTTGCCTCAGTCTAAGATGGAGAAAACCGGGAGGAACTGCAAAATTTATTTATCAAAAGGAAACAAATAACTGATGATTTTTCACTATGGTCAAATACAAGATAATGCAATATAGGAAAAATGGAAAGTGACAATTTTTTCTTTCCAAATTAATTTTGTTCCAAACTTTGTTGTAAGTTACCCGTAGAAGGATTTTAAAGAAACTCCCCTTCTGAGCTGGGCCACTCTTTTTTCTCAATGTCATAACTGTATTCACCTCAGCCTCAGTGCGGTTAACAACCTCCTCCACAACTGGGGATGGATCCTCTGCCACAGATCTTAGGAGCATCCAGAAGAGGAGCTATGCAGATGAGCAGCTCACAGAACGAGAAAGAGTTGCTTTGGACCAGTGGTGAGCTTTCTGGGTGAGCTAAATCAGCTATGCTATTACTTCACAAGATTTACTAAGCTTGCATTTGCCTCTCCGCTCATGCTTGCTGCCCACACGCAGGGTAAAAGCATACTGCGTATCTTCAGAAGCAGATAAAGAAATAACAGCCTGCTCTTCCAAGTATCTTACTCTATTTGCACTGATGTTCTGTGATGGATTCACTAAAGCTGCTTGTAGATCTCAAACTTCAGAATCCTGTGTTGTCAGAAAATAAGCAGTGACTATGAAATCACGGTGAACTGAGCAGGTCGTCAGAGCAACATATACACTTAAATACTTTGCATTTAGCATAGGCCATAACACTACAGATAATTATTTATAACTTTACTACCTTTAATGGCTTCTCTTTTGCACAACAGAAAGCAAGGAAGAATCTTAAGAGAAGTGAAATTATACATGGAGCTACTTATTACAGGTTAAATGTTTCACATACTCATTTACAATACCTCAAGCATGGTGTCGATAAAATAGCATAAGAAACTGAACCACTCTGGGGACAAGATGGAAGAAGGTAGTTACGGGAAAAGATTTCTATCCTATGGAAAATGTCTCTTTTTTTTTGCCTGCATCTTTGAGAGACTCATGTATTATCTTATTTCCTCTGCCTCACTTGTCTACAAGATGACAAGTGATGCCCAACTGCTTTGGCATATCATACTGCATTGTGTCATTCCACCACCTGCCAATGCCAGTGGCCCATCAAGCCTGAGAAATCAAAAGAAGCAATTTGTTAGAAAATGGGAAAAGAAGAAAAAAGAAAAAAAATCCACATTTTAGCCAAAAATAGAAACAGTCATTTTTTTTTAATTAGTAAATAGACCATGAAATATTGATCTCCAAGAGTAAGCAAGGATGAGTAATCTAAGTATCAATCTCATAGGCAGATTCAAGGATTTAAAGGTATTTCAGTATTTGTGTATTGATAGCTGTGTGGAAGACAACACTTAGAACAAATACAATTCTACAAGACGCTGCTACTCTTTATACTTTTCTTTAAGGGTGGCAGATCTTGTGTTGAAAGAAGAGCTAAAGAAACTAGAAGTTTTAATAATAACAAAAAATGTTACTGAACTATAACCAAACATGTAGCTACATTTGCTGGCAACAATAAAAGGAAGTACCATTTGAAAAACAAACAAACAAATCACTGCCTGGATCCTCATTTGTTCTCAAAGTTTAGTGCTGAATCAAAGAGAAGTATATTTGTTATATAACCATGGAAAAGTCCTTAATTTTTATGCAGTCCATATCTATCAACAAAATCATCTTTCCAAAAAAAAAAACCCAAACACTATTTGCTGTGCTGTGCAGCGAACAGTCATGGACAAAATACAAAGAGAACAGCAGTACTAGCCAAATTACAGCAACCACTTCAAAGGGTGTCATCCTTTGGGAACTTGTTTTGTTCCTCGTAATGCCCACAAGTACTCTTCATAGGAATGTTGGCTTAAGACCTAATCCCACACTATACTGAGCACTACTTGAGATCTCCACTCAGACAAATTTCTTCCCTCAAAATCCCGCATACTGTGGCCTCTCAAATTTCTTGATAGCAGTCATGTGCAAATTATATTTTGTAATGCATCCATCGTGATCCACGTAAGTAACACAAAGCCTGCTCAGAGGCTCCTAGTCCAACTTCTGCATAACTGGGACTGTAGCAAAGTAGTTTGTGATGTTACCAGATTTTCAGAATGGAAAGGGATTTTAATGTCCCACTAGGGAGATGGGGAAAGAAACCACAAAAGCAATCTTGTCCTCACATCACAGCAGAAGTACATGAGAAAGCCAGCACAAAATTACTAGGAGAATAAGAGCAGTACAAGGTTACCAAGCCAGACGCTGTGAAAAGGGCATAACATTGAAAGGAAAGATTCTCAAAGCACAGAAAAATCTTAGAACAGAGCAAAGCTAAGAGGTAAAAGGCAGAACTGAGAGCTAAGCATGGTGTGAAATGCAGGATCCCACAGCAATTGGGAATGCTAAAAAAAGGACAGAAGCACTGCAGGAACTGGCTACGCTCCAGAAAAAGAGTAGAAACCAGATCTACAAATATACAAGAGGAGGGCAAAAGTTGTGAGTTTTGCGTGCTGCTCCGAAGCTGCTGGACTCCTCTAGGACTCCTGCTCTCTTACACAATGTGCTATGAAGTATTCTGCCTGGGAACACCTGCGTGGTACATGATGGAAACCCGTATTGTGCAAGTTGCATGGAAAAATAAACTGGAAACAGACACATCATTAGGGCAACCTGTATGCTCAGGGTTAAGGCAGAAGGTGTTCCATGTTTTCCCATACTGACCAGCACATCAGGCTTTTCAATAGCAGTCAAGTGATTTTTCAGATATCCAGTTCAAAAGCATCTATGATACCCACATTCACATAATAAATGCTCAGTATATGTAAATATTCAAGACCCTTGATGGTGTCCAAAGGGACATCCACAGAGTTCAGTAAAATAGATATTCCTATGCCATACATCTTTAAGACATTTAGCTAGTTTAGAAATATAAGGAAGAGGCACTACCATGATAGAAGTAATTCTTGCTCCATTCTTCTTAACTAGTAGGAAAAATAATGTAATTAATATGAGTGAGTATGGGCAGGGGTGCACAGGAAGCACACAAGTCCAAAGCAATGACTTACTTGGGTTTTTAACAGAGTTCTAGACGCAGAAAGTTCTTGCACAACCAGGTACTACAGCCATTAACTAACTCCTACAGAGACAACACTGTGCTAGATACACTCACTTGTTTTGGTAAGACTGGCAATACCCAGCACACAAATGAGTTGAACACAATGAAGTAGGCCACAGCATGCGTCATGCAGTAATAAACACTAGCACATATGCAAAGCAGCCGTAACTCGCTAAGCCAACACTACCTTGCTCATAACACACCGTATAGCCAGGTCAGAGTGTGCTTAGAGGTACACTACAAGCAGAGTAGTTGCCATAGGGTGAGTTCACACCATATTCTCCCCAGGAATGGCTTGTTCAAGGGTTAATAACCTTGTAGGCAGATGGTAACACTGACAGTACAGATGAAAAAGTCTACTGTACCTTGATATATCTGGACAGACTGAGCTCAGGAATACCACTTCTACTCATTTACAAACTAAACAAAATACTACACAAATCAGAATAGCCAAAGATGCAATGTTAGTTCAGAGTTTAATATTGTACTTTTTTATAAATACGACAACAAAAAATAGCCCCAAGACTATGAGTGCAGGTGTGTCATATGACAATTACATAAACCAATCTCAAATGAGGCATGTATGTTTCCCATTTATAACCTGTAGCAGAGCAAAAATAATTCTGATATACCTCCAGCAGTGTGTGTTCATTGTAAGAGTACATGTAAATTATTTTAAGGGAATAATACATCTCCAAGGACATTTTCATAGATTAAATGTCAGCAATGAAATATTGCATTTCAACTTCATTAGGACATTAAAGAATGAATATAAAGACAATTATTGAGAGGTATGAAGAACACAATTGATTTCTTTGCAATTTCAACTCTGAGGTACTTTATGCAGTCAAACAAAAAATTTCTATTTCATGTTTGAATTACATAAAACTAAGAAGTTATGTAAAGACTTAATGTTGACTGTATTTTAAGTTAACGAGAGAACTGAGGAATATGTGACTGAAAAGGAAGTTGTGTTTTAGGACTTCATTTTAAGCACGGAATGTTACGCTCAATTACCATGAAATAGATTACAGTTCTGATCTACAGTTCTTTTTGCAGCTTGATGGTTTTATACAAAGTCAGAAATGAAAAATCAAGAGGAAATAAAAAGGCCAAATTCCAACAAAAGCCCCATAAAGCAGGCAGAAGTTATACATTTGGAAGGTACCTTGCTGCAGGCAAATGACGGCCAGCATCCTAATCAATGTGTGAGGCAACTTACTGCAAAAGTTTATTTAATTAGATGACAGGCTGTACTCAATACAGAGAATATTCTCACATAGAGGCACCACTTAGTTACAATGAGATTCTGATCATGACTATGGCATTTGGGTACTGCTTCAATAACAAAATCATACTGTGACTAATATAGATATCTTATGGAAAAGAAATACAAATCATTAATTGCAAAATATAAGCAAAATTTTCATAGCACGCCACATCAGAATACCTGGGTTGTCTTTGTTAAAGCTTGTAGCAGTTTTCAGAGCTGTCAGTGATGTTTAATGAAAACATTCAAGACTGAAAACAACAATAAGTGGGAAGAATATGGTATCAATGAGAAACAGTATGTTCCACTTCATGGATATTACTTGAACTTCACCTTTTTCTATCCATTAGGACCATTGTCATCAACTCACGCACTCTCAGAAAACGAAAAATAAAGCCATTTTCAAATAAAACACAGTTTCATAAGCAGATTGCTTAGCATCATAAACATTTCATTACTAAGCAGGCAGAATTTTTTTTTTTTTAAAAAGCATTATAATCCAAAACAAATCACCAGCCTTTTGTATCATAACAACTTTAAAAGATGACAGCTTTCCAAATACGGCATCGGCAGAGTTTCACGAGGTCTTCTTGGGATTTGTGACAATGTTAGGGATGGTCAAATGTTACAGTAACAGAATGCCAACAACAGATAAGGGTCAACTGCATGATCCTTTGCCCTTCTAGCTGGAGCTAACAATTCACATGGAACTGCCCACCGCTTCAAAAAACTCCAGGCAAGTGGGTCATTTCTTCCAATTGGTTATCCCCAGAGAGAAGTAAGAGATGGGGGAGGAAATATTGTGGCCCAGAGGCCCCGTACTGGCTGTTGGATCAATGGCCAGTGTCAGCAGGCTTCTAGTTAATGATGCTCAAACCAGCGCCAGCCTTGCTACCGGCCATACTTACCACTGACATCCACACACAGGAAATGGGGCTCTGGAAAGACCAAATAATTGCCTCATTTTGCAGTACGTGGAATTTTTTTTTAAAGGTGTATACTTGCATTTTCTGTTCGTAGGATCAGACCTTTGATTTTAACAAAGAAAACATGTTCGTGTTCACAACAGTGCAATGTGACAGTCAAGCGCCGCTCGTAGCAAGTACTACGATCAACTTACAAACGTTTGCTACAAATAACACAATGTTTTGTAAGTCTCACTAATATATAGGTAAATGTATATAAAATTCCTATTCCATATAAATGGAACACTTTTTAATTGCAATTTTAAGCAAAATAAACAGAAGTAAACAAAACATTAGTCATCAAAAAGTAACAACAAAAACAGACCACAGGAAAATACAAAACCAAGACAAAGAAACCAACCCTTCTCCTACTTCTGCTATTATACAAGGACTGAGTTGTTGAAGTCATCTCCATATCCATGTGAGCTCTGAGTGGAACAACTACATACAGAAACAAGATGACTGTACACGGTTCTTCAAATTACCGACATGATCATTAGATATTCTGTGCAAACTATGTACAAAAAGCTCTCACCCAAGGCAGGATTTTTTAGCCAGACTGTTTCAGTCCCAAAACACACAGTACAGATCTCTCGGCTAACAGAGAAAGGACAATCAGCCTTTTCTCTGAATTCAGCCTGGTTCATACTGCAGCTGGAGACCCCCATATTTCCAAAGTTTATCACAGATACCACAGCATTAAAAACACTCTCCACAATAATAACATTTTGAGACCCTTTTCTTCCCTGCAAACTCATTACAACTCTTTAAGGTGGTTTTCATAAAGCAGTCTTATATCTGTCTAGCGGAGCTTCTGCCCTAGAGGAACTCCCTTCCAGCTACAAGTGGAATCACTACAGCTGCTCAGACCAGACTCAAGCAAGAAGTTCTTTGGGGGTCGAAATCAGTGCATTTGGCTTTTCTTATGCTTCTGAAAACAAACTTTTAATTCCTTCTATCCAGTGAGGAAAAGCATAGCAGGAAGAATTTTAGTCCTGACAGATCACAGTATGGAGAAATCATACTCCAAAAATAATCATTTGGTTTAGAATAAGAAAAAAAAAAAAAATCATTATTGCTAAGAAAGCATTTGAATCTTGTCAAATTAAATCATCTTATAAGATGTTCTTCCATAAGAGTAACTCTCAATCATTTGCAACTTTCTTTAATGTTTTTTTTAAAACTTTGGGATTATATTAAGTTATTACAAATGAATGAAAACCAGATGAAATTATAACATGGTGAACTTGATGTACACCAGAGATACGTGTTTACACAGTACATCTACCTTCCCTGTCTCCTGACATCAGGGGGTCTGACCTACACAGCTGGTGCTGGGAAGGAAGAGAACAGAGCAGCACACGCAGCTCCACCCCGGGCCAGTACCTGCTTGAAAGCCAGCGCTACAAAAGGCACACTTGGTCACCACGTCCCTTCTGCCACCTGTGCTGCACTAACGTGGAATGAAGCAGACAAAGGATCCCAGCTGCCAGATGGCCGCAATACACCATGAGCAGGTCTAGGGAAACACGTGCCTTGTAAAAGCTCCAGTACAAGAATGATACACAGCCAGATCGTTCACGTTAAACGGTACAAGTTCAAGAAATCAGTCTTGGCTTAAGGAAACTTTCATAAGACTGAATTTCTGTTGAATTTGGAACTGAATCTGTTTGTTTCTTTATTTGCTTCCAAGAAGTCTGTGGTGAGAAGTTTCAAAATTTTGAATTCTCATTTAACACATGGGAAAATTTAATAAAACCAACTATTACTCTGAAAACTGTGTCCTGTCCCAATCATTTTCCTCCTTGTATCTCAGTTTTTGACAGATAACTCTAGGCAAGTGTGGGGAAAAAGGGCACATAAAACGGGGAGATTAGACACTGTTCCCCCAAAGTTAGGCTCACATTCCGACACGGGCTGCAGCGGCCTCTGGTGAGACACAGTTGCTGATCTCAGGAATGGAATGTGGTTGAGACGGACAAGACCTGCTCCGACCAAACAGAACATGAAACACCCCTGGAATAGGTAAGAGAGCCTACGAAGGTAGCACGGCCAATCCCCATTCTCAGGGACAAGTATTGTTCAGGCCCAACTGAGCGTGTTTTTGGTGAAAGCAACCGTGTAGCCGCTATCAAGGAAGATGGATTGTAACTGCTGTCTCGGCAACAATGGCAAAATTGTGTCCTTTAGCTGAACTTTGCTCATTATAATATCATTATAATACTAGAAATCATGCCCCTAGGTCAAGAAGACCCTTGCCCAGGTGAAGATCGCTCCCCTGAGCATAAGCCCTGTTATTTTTTTGACTGTATCTTTAAACGCAAAGCAAGAGATTTTTAATCCAATCAAAACTAAAGGGATGTATGACTAGAGTCACTCAAGCTCCACCTAAAAGTAACAAAACATCATAAGTAGTGATGAATTAAGGGGGAAATTGGGCAAAGGCTTTCATCGAAACTTCTGGGATCAGCTGACAGGCTGAGCCTATCCCTCCATCCCCCAGGGACACCTATTGGGTAAGAACCCCTGATTATGTGCATTTAAGTATTAAATATTAGGCTAGCTACTAATTATTAATAATTAATTAATATTAGCAGTAAATATTTGTTGAATTATATTTTATATAACTAATTTATACAGTCAGTCTCTATCACCAGTATCCTCAAATCTCCGTATTTTCACAAGTGCATATTATAAAGTATATTAAAGTTTCTGGAAACTTTGATTTTGAGACATAAGGAATGTTGTCTAAGTGTCGCTGCTTGTAAAGACAGTCACCCTC